>CAWWDL010000006.1:0-19469 GCA_963942545.1 Oxycera nigricornis | reverse complement strand
ATCTTCGGTGACGTATACCTCTTTTAAGTTCCTCTTTATTTTCAGTATCTCACTCTTTTTCCAGATGTTTGCAAAAACAATAAGAAAATGTTGCCAGAAAATGTTGCTAGAAAATGTTGCTAAGAAATGTTGCTAGAAAATGTTGCTAGAAAATGTTGCTAGAAAATGTTGCTAAGAAATGTTGCTAGAAAATGTTGCTAGAAAATGTTGCTAAGAAATGTTGCTAAGAAATGTTGCTAGAAAATGTTGCTAGAAAATGTTGCTAAGAAATGTTGCTAGAAAATGTTGCCAGAAAATGTTGCTAGAAAATGTTGCCAAGAAATGTTGCCAAGAAATGTTGCTGTTAAAAGTTGCCAGGAAATGTTGCTGCAAAGCGTTGCTAGAAAATGTTACTGGAAAGTGTAGCTTCAAAAGTTTGCTGGAAAGTTGCGGGCAAATGTTCCTAGAAACGCCTGCCCGATATTATTTTGCATAACGTTGCCGACTTTTCTTCGAAATGTTGCTTTGGGTCCTGTTTGCCCACCTTCTTAATCGTTAGCTGTTCGGTGGTAATTTCCTTTTTGTCTTCGACAACATCGAACAGCCTTACTGAAATTTTTATTTTTCTCTCTTTATTTTGATTTCCCTCTTTAACTATCAATTGATCGTATTTTATGTACGCAAAATTTCCTTTTGCACGTTCTTCTATAAGTTTTGGCTTTAATTCTTTTCGCTTTTCTAGTACTTCTTTCGGAAAATCTTCGGTGACGTATACCTCTTTTAAGTTCCTCTTTATTTTCAGTATCTCACTCTTTTTCCAGATGTTTGCAAAAACAATAAGAAAATGTTGCCAGAAAATGTTGCTAGAAAATGTTGCTAAGAAATGTTGCTAGAAAATGTTGCTAGAAAATGTTGCTAGAAAATGTTGCTAAGAAATGTTGCTAGAAAATGTTGCTAGAAAATGTTGCTAAGAAATGTTGCTAAGAAATGTTGCTAGAAAATGTTGCTAGAAAATGTTGCTAAGAAATGTTGCTAGAAAATGTTGCCAGAAAATGTTGCTAGAAAATGTTGCCAAGAAATGTTGCCAAGAAATGTTGCTGTTAAAAGTTGCCAGGAAATGTTGCTGCAAAGCGTTGCTAGAAAATGTTACTGGAAAGTGTAGCTTCAAAAGTTTGCTGGAAAGTTGCGGGCAAATGTTCCTAGAAACGCCTGCCCGATATTATTTTGCATAACGTTGCCGACTTTTCTTCGAAATGTTGCTTTGGGTCCTGTTTGCCCACCTTCTTAATCGTTAGCTGTTCGGTGGTAATTTCCTTTTTGTCTTCGACAACATCGAACAGCCTTACTGAAATTTTTATTTTTCTCTCTTTATTTTGATTTCCCTCTTTAACTATCAATTGATCGTATTTTATGTACGCAAAATTTCCTTTTGCACGTTCTTCTATAAGTTTTGGCTTTAATTCTTTTCGCTTTTCTAGTACTTCTTTCGGAAAATCTTCGGTGACGTATACCTCTTTTAAGTTCCTCTTTATTTTCAGTATCTCACTCTTTTTCCAGATGTTTGCAAAAACAATAAGAAAATGTTGCCAGAAAATGTTGCTAGAAAATGTTGCTAAGAAATGTTGCTAGAAAATGTTGCTAGAAAATGTTGCTAGAAAATGTTGCTAAGAAATGTTGCTAGAAAATGTTGCTAGAAAATGTTGCTAAGAAATGTTGCTAAGAAATGTTGCTAGAAAATGTTGCTAGAAAATGTTGCTAAGAAATGTTGCTAGAAAATGTTGCCAGAAAATGTTGCTAGAAAATGTTGCCAAGAAATGTTGCCAAGAAATGTTGCTGTTAAAAGTTGCCAGGAAATGTTGCTGCAAAGCGTTGCTAGAAAATGTTACTGGAAAGTGTAGCTTCAAAAGTTTGCTGGAAAGTTGCGGGCAAATGTTCCTAGAAACGCCTGCCCGATATTATTTTGCATAACGTTGCCGACTTTTCTTCGAAATGTTGCTTTGGGTCCTGTTTGCCCACCTTCTTAATCGTTAGCTGTTCGGTGGTAATTTCCTTTTTGTCTTCGACAACATCGAACAGCCTTACTGAAATTTTTATTTTTCTCTCTTTATTTTGATTTCCCTCTTTAACTATCAATTGATCGTATTTTATGTACGCAAAATTTCCTTTTGCACGTTCTTCTATAAGTTTTGGCTTTAATTCTTTTCGCTTTTCTAGTACTTCTTTCGGAAAATCTTCGGTGACGTATACCTCTTTTAAGTTCCTCTTTATTTTCAGTATCTCACTCTTTTTCCAGATGTTTGCAAAAACAATAAGAAAATGTTGCCAGAAAATGTTGCTAGAAAATGTTGCTAAGAAATGTTGCTAGAAAATGTTGCTAGAAAATGTTGCTAGAAAATGTTGCTAAGAAATGTTGCTAGAAAATGTTGCTAGAAAATGTTGCTAGAAAATGTTGCTAAGAAATGTTGCTAGAAAATGTTGCTAGAAAATGTTGCTAAGAAATGTTGCTAAGAAATGTTGCTAGAAAATGTTGCTAGAAAATGTTGCTAAGAAATGTTGCTAGAAAATGTTGCCAGAAAATGTTGCTAGAAAATGTTGCCAAGAAATGTTGCCAAGAAATGTTGCTGTTAAAAGTTGCCAGGAAATGTTGCTGCAAAGCGTTGCTAGAAAATGTTACTGGAAAGTGTAGCTTCAAAAGTTTGCTGGAAAGTTGCGGGCAAATGTTCCTAGAAACGCCTGCCCGATATTATTTTGCATAACGTTGCCGACTTTTCTTCGAAATGTTGCTTTGGGTCCTGTTTGCCCACCTTCTTAATCGTTAGCTGTTCGGTGGTAATTTCCTTTTTGTCTTCGACAACATCGAACAGCCTTACTGAAATTTTTATTTTTCTCTCTTTATTTTGATTTCCCTCTTTAACTATCAATTGATCGTATTTTATGTACGCAAAATTTCCTTTTGCACGTTCTTCTATAAGTTTTGGCTTTAATTCTTTTCGCTTTTCTAGTACTTCTTTCGGAAAATCTTCGGTGACGTATACCTCTTTTAAGTTCCTCTTTATTTTCAGTATCTCACTCTTTTTCCAGATGTTTGCAAAAACAATAAGAAAATGTTGCCAGAAAATGTTGCTAGAAAATGTTGCTAAGAAATGTTGCTAGAAAATGTTGCTAGAAAATGTTGCTAGAAAATGTTGCTAAGAAATGTTGCTAGAAAATGTTGCTAGAAAATGTTGCTAAGAAATGTTGCTAAGAAATGTTGCTAGAAAATGTTGCTAGAAAATGTTGCTAAGAAATGTTGCTAGAAAATGTTGCCAGAAAATGTTGCTAGAAAATGTTGCCAAGAAATGTTGCCAAGAAATGTTGCTGTTAAAAGTTGCCAGGAAATGTTGCTGCAAAGCGTTGCTAGAAAATGTTACTGGAAAGTGTAGCTTCAAAAGTTTGCTGGAAAGTTGCGGGCAAATGTTCCTAGAAACGCCTGCCCGATATTATTTTGCATAACGTTGCCGACTTTTCTTCGAAATGTTGCTTTGGGTCCTGTTTGCCCACCTTCTTAATCGTTAGCTGTTCGGTGGTAATTTCCTTTTTGTCTTCGACAACATCGAACAGCCTTACTGAAATTTTTATTTTTCTCTCTTTATTTTGATTTCCCTCTTTAACTATCAATTGATCGTATTTTATGTACGCAAAATTTCCTTTTGCACGTTCTTCTATAAGTTTTGGCTTTAATTCTTTTCGCTTTTCTAGTACTTCTTTCGGAAAATCTTCGGTGACGTATACCTCTTTTAAGTTCCTCTTTATTTTCAGTATCTCACTCTTTTTCCAGATGTTTGCAAAAACAATAAGAAAATGTTGCCAGAAAATGTTGCTAGAAAATGTTGCTAAGAAATGTTGCTAGAAAATGTTGCTAGAAAATGTTGCTAGAAAATGTTGCTAAGAAATGTTGCTAGAAAATGTTGCTAGAAAATGTTGCTAAGAAATGTTGCTAAGAAATGTTGCTAGAAAATGTTGCTAGAAAATGTTGCTAAGAAATGTTGCTAGAAAATGTTGCCAGAAAATGTTGCTAGAAAATGTTGCCAAGAAATGTTGCCAAGAAATGTTGCTGTTAAAAGTTGCCAGGAAATGTTGCTGCAAAGCGTTGCTAGAAAATGTTACTGGAAAGTGTAGCTTCAAAAGTTTGCTGGAAAGTTGCGGGCAAATGTTCCTAGAAACGCCTGCCCGATATTATTTTGCATAACGTTGCCGACTTTTCTTCGAAATGTTGCTTTGGGTCCTGTTTGCCCACCTTCTTAATCGTTAGCTGTTCGGTGGTAATTTCCTTTTTGTCTTCGACAACATCGAACAGCCTTACTGAAATTTTTATTTTTCTCTCTTTATTTTGATTTCCCTCTTTAACTATCAATTGATCGTATTTTATGTACGCAAAATTTCCTTTTGCACGTTCTTCTATAAGTTTTGGCTTTAATTCTTTTCGCTTTTCTAGTACTTCTTTCGGAAAATCTTCGGTGACGTATACCTCTTTTAAGTTCCTCTTTATTTTCAGTATCTCACTCTTTTTCCAGATGTTTGCAAAAACAATAAGAAAATGTTGCCAGAAAATGTTGCTAGAAAATGTTGCTAAGAAATGTTGCTAGAAAATGTTGCTAGAAAATGTTGCTAAGAAATGTTGCTAAGAAATGTTGCTAGAAAATGTTGCTAAGAAATGTTGCTAGAAAATGTTGCCAGAAAATGTTGCTAGAAAATGTTGCCAAGAAATGTTGCCAAGAAATGTTGCTGTTAAAAGTTGCCAGGAAATGTTGCTGCAAAGCGTTGCTAGAAAATGTTACTGGAAAGTGTAGCTTCAAAAGTTTGCTGGAAAGTTGCGGGCAAATGTTCCTAGAAACGCCTGCCCGATATTATTTTGCATAACGTTGCCGACTTTTCTTCGAAATGTTGCTTTGGGTCCTGTTTGCCCACCTTCTTAATCGTTAGCTGTTCGGTGGTAATTTCCTTTTTGTCTTCGACAACATCGAACAGCCTTACTGAAATTTTTATTTTTCTCTCTTTATTTTGATTTCCCTCTTTAACTATCAATTGATCGTATTTTATGTACGCAAAATTTCCTTTTGCACGTTCTTCTATAAGTTTTGGCTTTAATTCTTTTCGCTTTTCTAGTACTTCTTTCGGAAAATCTTCGGTGACGTATACCTCTTTTAAGTTCCTCTTTATTTTCAGTATCTCACTCTTTTTCCAGATGTTTGCAAAAACAATAAGAAAATGTTGCCAGAAAATGTTGCTAGAAAATGTTGCTAAGAAATGTTGCTAGAAAATGTTGCTAGAAAATGTTGCTAGAAAATGTTGCTAAGAAATGTTGCTAGAAAATGTTGCTAGAAAATGTTGCTAAGAAATGTTGCTAAGAAATGTTGCTAGAAAATGTTGCTAGAAAATGTTGCTAAGAAATGTTGCTAGAAAATGTTGCCAGAAAATGTTGCTAGAAAATGTTGCCAAGAAATGTTGCCAAGAAATGTTGCTGTTAAAAGTTGCCAGGAAATGTTGCTGCAAAGCGTTGCTAGAAAATGTTACTGGAAAGTGTAGCTTCAAAAGTTTGCTGGAAAGTTGCGGGCAAATGTTCCTAGAAACGCCTGCCCGATATTATTTTGCATAACGTTGCCGACTTTTCTTCGAAATGTTGCTTTGGGTCCTGTTTGCCCACCTTCTTAATCGTTAGCTGTTCGGTGGTAATTTCCTTTTTGTCTTCGACAACATCGAACAGCCTTACTGAAATTTTTATTTTTCTCTCTTTATTTTGATTTCCCTCTTTAACTATCAATTGATCGTATTTTATGTACGCAAAATTTCCTTTTGCACGTTCTTCTATAAGTTTTGGCTTTAATTCTTTTCGCTTTTCTAGTACTTCTTTCGGAAAATCTTCGGTGACGTATACCTCTTTTAAGTTCCTCTTTATTTTCAGTATCTCACTCTTTTTCCAGATGTTTGCAAAAACAATAAGAAAATGTTGCCAGAAAATGTTGCTAGAAAATGTTGCTAAGAAATGTTGCTAGAAAATGTTGCTAGAAAATGTTGCTAGAAAATGTTGCTAAGAAATGTTGCTAGAAAATGTTGCTAGAAAATGTTGCTAAGAAATGTTGCTAAGAAATGTTGCTAGAAAATGTTGCTAGAAAATGTTGCTAAGAAATGTTGCTAGAAAATGTTGCCAGAAAATGTTGCTAGAAAATGTTGCCAAGAAATGTTGCCAAGAAATGTTGCTGTTAAAAGTTGCCAGGAAATGTTGCTGCAAAGCGTTGCTAGAAAATGTTACTGGAAAGTGTAGCTTCAAAAGTTTGCTGGAAAGTTGCGGGCAAATGTTCCTAGAAACGCCTGCCCGATATTATTTTGCATAACGTTGCCGACTTTTCTTCGAAATGTTGCTTTGGGTCCTGTTTGCCCACCTTCTTAATCGTTAGCTGTTCGGTGGTAATTTCCTTTTTGTCTTCGACAACATCGAACAGCCTTACTGAAATTTTTATTTTTCTCTCTTTATTTTGATTTCCCTCTTTAACTATCAATTGATCGTATTTTATGTACGCAAAATTTCCTTTTGCACGGTCTTCTATAAGTTTTGGCTTTAATTCTTTTCGCTTTTCTAGTACTTCTTTCGGAAAATCTTCGGTGACGTATACCTCTTTTAAGTTCCTCTTTATTTTCAGTATCTCACTCTTTTTCCAGATGTTTGCAAAAACAATAAGAAAATGTTGCCAGAAAATGTTGCTAGAAAATGTTGCTAAGAAATGTTGCTAGAAAATGTTGCTAGAAAATGTTGCTAGAAAATGTTGCTAAGAAATGTTGCTAGAAAATGTTGCTAGAAAATGTTGCTAAGAAATGTTGCTAAGAAATGTTGCTAGAAAATGTTGCTAGAAAATGTTGCTAAGAAATGTTGCTAGAAAATGTTGCCAGAAAATGTTGCTAGAAAATGTTGCCAAGAAATGTTGCCAAGAAATGTTGCTGTTAAAAGTTGCCAGGAAATGTTGCTGCAAAGCGTTGCTAGAAAATGTTACTGGAAAGTGTAGCTTCAAAAGTTTGCTGGAAAGTTGCGGGCAAATGTTCCTAGAAACGCCTGCCCGATATTATTTTGCATAACGTTGCCGACTTTTCTTCGAAATGTTGCTTTGGGTCCTGTTTGCCCACCTTCTTAATCGTTAGCTGTTCGGTGGTAATTTCCTTTTTGTCTTCGACAACATCGAACAGCCTTACTGAAATTTTTATTTTTCTCTCTTTATTTTGATTTCCCTCTTTAACTATCAATTGATCGTATTTTATGTACGCAAAATTTCCTTTTGCACGTTCTTCTATAAGTTTTGGCTTTAATTCTTTTCGCTTTTCTAGTACTTCTTTCGGAAAATCTTCGGTGACGTATACCTCTTTTAAGTTCCTCTTTATTTTCAGTATCTCACTCTTTTTCCAGATGTTTGCAAAAACAATAAGAAAATGTTGCCAGAAAATGTTGCTAGAAAATGTTGCTAAGAAATGTTGCTAGAAAATGTTGCTAGAAAATGTTGCTAGAAAATGTTGCTAAGAAATGTTGCTAGAAAATGTTGCTAGAAAATGTTGCTAAGAAATGTTGCTAAGAAATGTTGCTAGAAAATGTTGCTAGAAAATGTTGCTAAGAAATGTTGCTAGAAAATGTTGCTAGAAAATGTTGCTAAGAAATGTTGCTAAGAAATGTTGCTAGAAAATGTTGCTAGAAAATGTTGCTAAGAAATGTTGCTAGAAAATGTTGCCAGAAAATGTTGCTAGAAAATGTTGCCAAGAAATGTTGCCAAGAAATGTTGCTGTTAAAAGTTGCCAGGAAATGTTGCTGCAAAGCGTTGCTAGAAAATGTTACTGGAAAGTGTAGCTTCAAAAGTTTGCTGGAAAGTTGCGGGCAAATGTTCCTAGAAACGCCTGCCCGATATTATTTTGCATAACGTTGCCGACTTTTCTTCGAAATGTTGCTTTGGGTCCTGTTTGCCCACCTTCTTAATCGTTAGCTGTTTGGTGGTAATTTCCTTTTTGTCTTCGACAACATCGAACAGCCTTACTGAAATTTTTATTTTTCTCTCTTTATTTTGATTTCCCTCTTTAACTATCAATTGATCGTATTTTATGTACGCAAAATTTCCTTTTGCACGGTCTTCTATAAGTTTTGGCTTTAATTCTTTTCGCTTTTCTAGTACTTCTTTCGGAAAATCTTCGGTGACGTATACCTCTTTTAAGTTCCTCTTTATTTTCAGTATCTCACTCTTTTTCCAGATGTTTGCAAAAACAATAAGAAAATGTTGCCAGAAAATGTTGCTAGAAAATGTTGCTAAGAAATGTTGCTAGAAAATGTTGCTAGAAAATGTTGCTAGAAAATGTTGCTAAGAAATGTTGCTAGAAAATGTTGCTAGAAAATGTTGCTAAGAAATGTTGCTAAGAAATGTTGCTAGAAAATGTTGCTAGAAAATGTTGCTAGAAAATGTTGCTAAGAAATGTTGCTAGAAAATGTTGCCAGAAAATGTTGCTAGAAAATGTTGCCAAGAAATGTTGCCAAGAAATGTTGCTGTTAAAAGTTGCCAGGAAATGTTGCTGCAAAGCGTTGCTAGAAAATGTTACTGGAAAGTGTAGCTTCAAAAGTTTGCTGGAAAGTTGCGGGCAAATGTTCCTAGAAACGCCTGCCCGATATTATTTTGCATAACGTTGCCGACTTTTCTTCGAAATGTTGCTTTGGGTCCTGTTTGCCCACCTTCTTAATCGTTAGCTGTTCGGTGGTAATTTCCTTTTTGTCTTCGACAACATCGAACAGCCTTACTGAAATTTTTATTTTTCTCTCTTTATTTTGATTTCCCTCTTTAACTATCAATTGATCGTATTTTATGTACGCAAAATTTCCTTTTGCACGTTCTTCTATAAGTTTTGGCTTTAATTCTTTTCGCTTTTCTAGTACTTCTTTCGGAAAATCTTCGGTGACGTATACCTCTTTTAAGTTCCTCTTTATTTTCAGTATCTCACTCTTTTTCCAGATGTTTGCAAAAACAATAAGAAAATGTTGCCAGAAAATGTTGCTAGAAAATGTTGCTAAGAAATGTTGCTAGAAAATGTTGCTAGAAAATGTTGCTAGAAAATGTTGCTAAGAAATGTTGCTAGAAAATGTTGCTAGAAAATGTTGCTAAGAAATGTTGCTAAGAAATGTTGCTAGAAAATGTTGCTAGAAAATGTTGCTAAGAAATGTTGCTAGAAAATGTTGCCAGAAAATGTTGCTAGAAAATGTTGCCAAGAAATGTTGCCAAGAAATGTTGCTGTTAAAAGTTGCCAGGAAATGTTGCTGCAAAGCGTTGCTAGAAAATGTTACTGGAAAGTGTAGCTTCAAAAGTTTGCTGGAAAGTTGCGGGCAAATGTTCCTAGAAACGCCTGCCCGATATTATTTTGCATAACGTTGCCGACTTTTCTTCGAAATGTTGCTTTGGGTCCTGTTTGCCCACCTTCTTAATCGTTAGCTGTTCGGTGGTAATTTCCTTTTTGTCTTCGACAACATCGAACAGCCTTACTGAAATTTTTATTTTTCTCTCTTTATTTTGATTTCCCTCTTTAACTATCAATTGATCGTATTTTATGTACGCAAAATTTCCTTTTGCACGTTCTTCTATAAGTTTTGGCTTTAATTCTTTTCGCTTTTCTAGTACTTCTTTCGGAAAATCTTCGGTGACGTATACCTCTTTTAAGTTCCTCTTTATTTTCAGTATCTCACTCTTTTTCCAGATGTTTGCAAAAACAATAAGAAAATGTTGCCAGAAAATGTTGCTAGAAAATGTTGCTAAGAAATGTTGCTAGAAAATGTTGCTAGAAAATGTTGCTAGAAAATGTTGCTAAGAAATGTTGCTAGAAAATGTTGCTAGAAAATGTTGCTAAGAAATGTTGCTAAGAAATGTTGCTAGAAAATGTTGCTAGAAAATGTTGCTAAGAAATGTTGCTAGAAAATGTTGCCAGAAAATGTTGCTAGAAAATGTTGCCAAGAAATGTTGCCAAGAAATGTTGCTGTTAAAAGTTGCCAGGAAATGTTGCTGCAAAGCGTTGCTAGAAAATGTTACTGGAAAGTGTAGCTTCAAAAGTTTGCTGGAAAGTTGCGGGCAAATGTTCCTAGAAACGCCTGCCCGATATTATTTTGCATAACGTTGCCGACTTTTCTTCGAAATGTTGCTTTGGGTCCTGTTTGCCCACCTTCTTAATCGTTAGCTGTTCGGTGGTAATTTCCTTTTTGTCTTCGACAACATCGAACAGCCTTACTGAAATTTTTATTTTTCTCTCTTTATTTTGATTTCCCTCTTTAACTATCAATTGATCGTATTTTATGTACGCAAAATTTCCTTTTGCACGGTCTTCTATAAGTTTTGGCTTTAATTCTTTTCGCTTTTCTAGTACTTCTTTCGGAAAATCTTCGGTGACGTATACCTCTTTTAAGTTCCTCTTTATTTTCAGTATCTCACTCTTTTTCCAGATGTTTGCAAAAACAATAAGAAAATGTTGCCAGAAAATGTTGCTAGAAAATGTTGCTAAGAAATGTTGCTAGAAAATGTTGCTAGAAAATGTTGCTAGAAAATGTTGCTAAGAAATGTTGCTAGAAAATGTTGCTAGAAAATGTTGCTAAGAAATGTTGCTAAGAAATGTTGCTAGAAAATGTTGCTAGAAAATGTTGCTAAGAAATGTTGCTAGAAAATGTTGCCAGAAAATGTTGCTAGAAAATGTTGCCAAGAAATGTTGCCAAGAAATGTTGCTGTTAAAAGTTGCCAGGAAATGTTGCTGCAAAGCGTTGCTAGAAAATGTTACTGGAAAGTGTAGCTTCAAAAGTTTGCTGGAAAGTTGCGGGCAAATGTTCCTAGAAACGCCTGCCCGATATTATTTTGCATAACGTTGCCGACTTTTCTTCGAAATGTTGCTTTGGGTCCTGTTTGCCCACCTTCTTAATCGTTAGCTGTTCGGTGGTAATTTCCTTTTTGTCTTCGACAACATCGAACAGCCTTACTGAAATTTTTATTTTTCTCTCTTTATTTTGATTTCCCTCTTTAACTATCAATTGATCGTATTTTATGTACGCAAAATTTCCTTTTGCACGTTCTTCTATAAGTTTTGGCTTTAATTCTTTTCGCTTTTCTAGTACTTCTTTCGGAAAATCTTCGGTGACGTATACCTCTTTTAAGTTCCTCTTTATTTTCAGTATCTCACTCTTTTTCCAGATGTTTGCAAAAACAATAAGAAAATGTTGCCAGAAAATGTTGCTAGAAAATGTTGCTAAGAAATGTTGCTAGAAAATGTTGCTAGAAAATGTTGCTAGAAAATGTTGCTAAGAAATGTTGCTAGAAAATGTTGCTAGAAAATGTTGCTAAGAAATGTTGCTAAGAAATGTTGCTAGAAAATGTTGCTAGAAAATGTTGCTAAGAAATGTTGCTAGAAAATGTTGCCAGAAAATGTTGCTAGAAAATGTTGCCAAGAAATGTTGCCAAGAAATGTTGCTGTTAAAAGTTGCCAGGAAATGTTGCTGCAAAGCGTTGCTAGAAAATGTTACTGGAAAGTGTAGCTTCAAAAGTTTGCTGGAAAGTTGCGGGCAAATGTTCCTAGAAACGCCTGCCCGATATTATTTTGCATAACGTTGCCGACTTTTCTTCGAAATGTTGCTTTGGGTCCTGTTTGCCCACCTTCTTAATCGTTAGCTGTTCGGTGGTAATTTCCTTTTTGTCTTCGACAACATCGAACAGCCTTACTGAAATTTTTATTTTTCTCTCTTTATTTTGATTTCCCTCTTTAACTATCAATTGATCGTATTTTATGTACGCAAAATTTCCTTTTGCACGTTCTTCTATAAGTTTTGGCTTTAATTCTTTTCGCTTTTCTAGTACTTCTTTCGGAAAATCTTCGGTGACGTATACCTCTTTTAAGTTCCTCTTTATTTTCAGTATCTCACTCTTTTTCCAGATGTTTGCAAAAACAATAAGAAAATGTTGCTAGAAAATGTTGCTAGAAAATGTTGCTAAGAAATGTTGCTAGAAAATGTTGCCAGAAAATGTTGCTAGAAAATGTTGCCAAGAAATGTTGCCAAGAAATGTTGCTGTTAAAAGTTGCCAGGAAATGTTGCTGCAAAGCGTTGCTAGAAAATGTTACTGGAAAGTGTAGCTTCAAAAGTTTGCTGGAAAGTTGCGGGCAAATGTTCCTAGAACCGCCTGCCCGATATTATTTTGCATAACGTTGCCGACTTTTCTTCGAAATGTTGCTTTGGGTCCTGTTTGCCCACCTTCTTAATCGTTAGCTGTTCGGTGGTAATTTCCTTTTTGTCTTCGACAACATCGAACAGCCTTACTGAAATTTTTATTTTTCTCTCTTTATTTTGATTTCCCTCTTTAACTATCAATTGATCGTATTTTATGTACGCAAAATTTCCTTTTGCACGTTCTTCTATAAGTTTTGGCTTTAATTCTTTTCGCTTTTCTAGTACTTCTTTCGGAAAATCTTCGGTGACGTATACCTCTTTTAAGTTCCTCTTTATTTTCAGTATCTCACTCTTTTTCCAGATGTTTGCAAAAACAATAAGAAAATGTTGCCAGAAAATGTTGCTAGAAAATGTTGCTAAGAAATGTTGCTAGAAAATGTTGCTAGAAAATGTTGCTAGAAAATGTTGCTAAGAAATGTTGCTAGAAAATGTTGCTAGAAAATGTTGCTAAGAAATGTTGCTAAGAAATGTTGCTAGAAAATGTTGCTAGAAAATGTTGCTAGAAAATGTTGCTAAGAAATGTTGCTAGAAAATGTTGCTAGAAAATGTTGCTAAGAAATGTTGCTAAGAAATGTTGCTAGAAAATGTTGCTAGAAAATGTTGCTAAGAAATGTTGCTAGAAAATGTTGCCAGAAAATGTTGCTAGAAAATGTTGCCAAGAAATGTTGCCAAGAAATGTTGCTGTTAAAAGTTGCCAGGAAATGTTGCTGCAAAGCGTTGCTAGAAAATGTTACTGGAAAGTGTAGCTTCAAAAGTTTGCTGGAAAGTTGCGGGCAAATGTTCCTAGAAACGCCTGCCCGATATTATTTTGCATAACGTTGCCGACTTTTCTTCGAAATGTTGCTTTGGGTCCTGTTTGCCCACCTTCTTAATCGTTAGCTGTTCGGTGGTAATTTCCTTTTTGTCTTCGACAACATCGAACAGCCTTACTGAAATTTTTATTTTTCTCTCTTTATTTTGATTTCCCTCTTTAACTATCAATTGATCGTATTTTATGTACGCAAAATTTCCTTTTGCACGTTCTTCTATAAGTTTTGGCTTTAATTCTTTTCGCTTTTCTAGTACTTCTTTCGGAAAATCTTCGGTGACGTATACCTCTTTTAAGTTCCTCTTTATTTTCAGTATCTCACTCTTTTTCCAGATGTTTGCAAAAACAATAAGAAAATGTTGCCAGAAAATGTTGCTAGAAAATGTTGCTAAGAAATGTTGCTAGAAAATGTTGCTAGAAAATGTTGCTAAGAAATGTTGCTAAGAAATGTTGCTAGAAAATGTTGCTAAGAAATGTTGCTAGAAAATGTTGCCAGAAAATGTTGCTAGAAAATGTTGCCAAGAAATGTTGCCAAGAAATGTTGCTGTTAAAAGTTGCCAGGAAATGTTGCTGCAAAGCGTTGCTAGAAAATGTTACTGGAAAGTGTAGCTTCAAAAGTTTGCTGGAAAGTTGCGGGCAAATGTTCCTAGAAACGCCTGCCCGATATTATTTTGCATAACGTTGCCGACTTTTCTTCGAAATGTTGCTTTGGGTCCTGTTTGCCCACCTTCTTAATCGTTAGCTGTTCGGTGGTAATTTCCTTTTTGTCTTCGACAACATCGAACAGCCTTACTGAAATTTTTATTTTTCTCTCTTTATTTTGATTTCCCTCTTTAACTATCAATTGATCGTATTTTATGTACGCAAAATTTCCTTTTGCACGTTCTTCTATAAGTTTTGGCTTTAATTCTTTTCGCTTTTCTAGTACTTCTTTCGGAAAATCTTCGGTGACGTATACCTCTTTTAAGTTCCTCTTTATTTTCAGTATCTCACTCTTTTTCCAGATGTTTGCAAAAACAATAAGAAAATGTTGCCAGAAAATGTTGCTAGAAAATGTTGCTAAGAAATGTTGCTAGAAAATGTTGCTAGAAAATGTTGCTAGAAAATGTTGCTAAGAAATGTTGCTAGAAAATGTTGCTAGAAAATGTTGCTAAGAAATGTTGCTAAGAAATGTTGCTAGAAAATGTTGCTAGAAAATGTTGCTAAGAAATGTTGCTAGAAAATGTTGCCAGAAAATGTTGCTAGAAAATGTTGCCAAGAAATGTTGCCAAGAAATGTTGCTGTTAAAAGTTGCCAGGAAATGTTGCTGCAAAGCGTTGCTAGAAAATGTTACTGGAAAGTGTAGCTTCAAAAGTTTGCTGGAAAGTTGCGGGCAAATGTTCCTAGAAACGCCTGCCCGATATTATTTTGCATAACGTTGCCGACTTTTCTTCGAAATGTTGCTTTGGGTCCTGTTTGCCCACCTTCTTAATCGTTAGCTGTTCGGTGGTAATTTCCTTTTTGTCTTCGACAACATCGAACAGCCTTACTGAAATTTTTATTTTTCTCTCTTTATTTTGATTTCCCTCTTTAACTATCAATTGATCGTATTTTATGTACGCAAAATTTCCTTTTGCACGTTCTTCTATAAGTTTTGGCTTTAATTCTTTTCGCTTTTCTAGTACTTCTTTCGGAAAATCTTCGGTGACGTATACCTCTTTTAAGTTCCTCTTTATTTTCAGTATCTCACTCTTTTTCCAGATGTTTGCAAAAACAATAAGAAAATGTTGCCAGAAAATGTTGCTAGAAAATGTTGCTAAGAAATGTTGCTAGAAAATGTTGCTAGAAAATGTTGCTAGAAAATGTTGCTAAGAAATGTTGCTAGAAAATGTTGCTAGAAAATGTTGCTAAGAAATGTTGCTAAGAAATGTTGCTAGAAAATGTTGCTAGAAAATGTTGCTAAGAAATGTTGCTAGAAAATGTTGCCAGAAAATGTTGCTAGAAAATGTTGCCAAGAAATGTTGCCAAGAAATGTTGCTGTTAAAAGTTGCCAGGAAATGTTGCTGCAAAGCGTTGCTAGAAAATGTTACTGGAAAGTGTAGCTTCAAAAGTTTGCTGGAAAGTTGCGGGCAAATGTTCCTAGAAACGCCTGCCCGATATTATTTTGCATAACGTTGCCGACTTTTCTTCGAAATGTTGCTTTGGGTCCTGTTTGCCCACCTTCTTAATCGTTAGCTGTTCGGTGGTAATTTCCTTTTTGTCTTCGACAACATCGAACAGCCTTACTGAAATTTTTATTTTTCTCTCTTTATTTTGATTTCCCTCTTTAACTATCAATTGATCGTATTTTATGTACGCAAAATTTCCTTTTGCACGTTCTTCTATAAGTTTTGGCTTTAATTCTTTTCGCTTTTCTAGTACTTCTTTCGGAAAATCTTCGGTGACGTATACCTCTTTTAAGTTCCTCTTTATTTTCAGTATCTCACTCTTTTTCCAGATGTTTGCAAAAACAATAAGAAAATGTTGCCAGAAAATGTTGCTAGAAAATGTTGCTAAGAAATGTTGCTAGAAAATGTTGCTAGAAAATGTTGCTAGAAAATGTTGCTAAGAAATGTTGCTAGAAAATGTTGCTAGAAAATGTTGCTAAGAAATGTTGCTAAGAAATGTTGCTAGAAAATGTTGCTAGAAAATGTTGCTAAGAAATGTTGCTAGAAAATGTTGCCAGAAAATGTTGCTAGAAAATGTTGCCAAGAAATGTTGCCAAGAAATGTTGCTGTTAAAAGTTGCCAGGAAATGTTGCTGCAAAGCGTTGCTAGAAAATGTTACTGGAAAGTGTAGCTTCAAAAGTTTGCTGGAAAGTTGCGGGCAAATGTTCCTAGAAACGCCTGCCCGATATTATTTTGCATAACGTTGCCGACTTTTCTTCGAAATGTTGCTTTGGGTCCTGTTTGCCCACCTTCTTAATCGTTAGCTGTTCGGTGGTAATTTCCTTTTTGTCTTCGACAACATCGAACAGCCTTACTGAAATTTTTATTTTTCTCTCTTTATTTTGATTTCCCTCTTTAACTATCAATTGATCGTATTTTATGTACGCAAAATTTCCTTTTGCACGTTCTTCTATAAGTTTTGGCTTTAATTCTTTTCGCTTTTCTAGTACTTCTTTCGGAAAATCTTCGGTGACGTATACCTCTTTTAAGTTCCTCTTTATTTTCAGTATCTCACTCTTTTTCCAGATGTTTGCAAAAACAATAAGAAAATGTTGCCAGAAAATGTTGCTAGAAAATGTTGCTAAGAAATGTTGCTAGAAAATGTTGCTAGAAAATGTTGCTAGAAAATGTTGCTAAGAAATGTTGCTAGAAAATGTTGCTAGAAAATGTTGCTAAGAAATGTTGCTAAGAAATGTTGCTAGAAAATGTTGCTAGAAAATGTTGCTAAGAAATGTTGCTAGAAAATGTTGCCAGAAAATGTTGCTAGAAAATGTTGCCAAGAAATGTTGCCAAGAAATGTTGCTGTTAAAAGTTGCCAGGAAATGTTGCTGCAAAGCGTTGCTAGAAAATGTTACTGGAAAGTGTAGCTTCAAAAGTTTGCTGGAAAGTTGCGGGCAAATGTTCCTAGAAACGCCTGCCCGATATTATTTTGCATAACGTTGCCGACTTTTCTTCGAAATGTTGCTTTGGGTCCTGTTTGCCCACCTTCTTAATCGTTAGCTGTTCGGTGGTAATTTCCTTTTTGTCTTCGACAACATCGAACAGCCTTACTGAAATTTTTATTTTTCTCTCTTTATTTTGATTTCCCTCTTTAACTATCAATTGATCGTATTTTATGTACGCAAAATTTCCTTTTGCACGTTCTTCTATAAGTTTTGGCTTTAATTCTTTTCGCTTTTCTAGTACTTCTTTCGGAAAATCTTCGGTGACGTATACCTCTTTTAAGTTCCTCTTTATTTTCAGTATCTCACTCTTTTTCCAGATGTTTGCAAAAACAATAAGAAAATGTTGCCAGAAAATGTTGCTAGAAAATGTTGCTAAGAAATGTTGCTAGAAAATGTTGCTAGAAAATGTTGCTAGAAAATGTTGCTAAGAAATGTTGCTAGAAAATGTTGCTAGAAAATGTTGCTAAGAAATGTTGCTAAGAAATGTTGCTAGAAAATGTTGCTAGAAAATGTTGCTAAGAAATGTTGCTAGAAAATGTTGCCAGAAAATGTTGCTAGAAAATGTTGCCAAGAAATGTTGCCAAGAAATGTTGCTGTTAAAAGTTGCCAGGAAATGTTGCTGCAAAGCGTTGCTAGAAAATGTTACTGGAAAGTGTAGCTTCAAAAGTTTGCTGGAAAGTTGCGGGCAAATGTTCCTAGAAACGCCTGCCCGATATTATTTTGCATAACGTTGCCGACTTTTCTTCGAAATGTTGCTTTGGGTCCTGTTTGCCCACCTTCTTAATCGTTAGCTGTTCGGTGGTAATTTCCTTTTTGTCTTCGACAACATCGAACAGCCTTACTGAAATTTTTATTTTTCTCTCTTTATTTTGATTTCCCTCTTTAACTATCAATTGATCGTATTTTATGTACGCAAAATTTCCTTTTGCACGTTCTTCTATAAGTTTTGGCTTTAATTCTTTTCGCTTTTCTAGTACTTCTTTCGGAAAATCTTCGGTGACGTATACCTCTTTTAAGTTCCTCTTTATTTTCAGTATCTCACTCTTTTTCCAGATGTTTGCAAAAACAATAAGAAAATGTTGCCAGAAAATGTTGCTAGAAAATGTTGCTAAGAAATGTTGCTAGAAAATGTTGCTAGAAAATGTTGCTAGAAAATGTTGCTAAGAAATGTTGCTAGAAAATGTTGCTAGAAAATGTTGCTAAGAAATGTTGCTAAGAAATGTTGCTAGAAAATGTTGCTAGAAAATGTTGCTAAGAAATGTTGCTAGAAAATGTTGCCAGAAAATGTTGCTAGAAAATGTTGCCAAGAAATGTTGCCAAGAAATGTTGCTGTTAAAAGTTGCCAGGAAATGTTGCTGCAAAGCGTTGCTAGAAAATGTTACTGGAAAGTGTAGCTTCAAAAGTTTGCTGGAAAGTTGCGGGCAAATGTTCCTAGAACCGCCTGCCCGATATTATTTTGCATAACGTTGCCGACTTTTCTTCGAAATGTTGCTTTGGGTCCTGTTTGCCCACCTTCTTAATCGTTAGCTGTTCGGTGGTAATTTCCTTTTTGTCTTCGACAACATCGAACAGCCTTACTGAAATTTTTATTTTTCTCTCTTTATTTTGATTTCCCTCTTTAACTATCAATTGATCGTATTTTATGTACGCAAAATTTCCTTTTGCACGTTCTTCTATAAGTTTTGGCTTTAATTCTTTTCGCTTTTCTAGTACTTCTTTCGGAAAATCTTCGGTGACGTATACCTCTTTTAAGTTCCTCTTTATTTTCAGTATCTCACTCTTTTTCCAGATGTTTGCAAAAACAATAAGAAAATGTTGCCAGAAAATGTTGCTAGAAAATGTTGCTAAGAAATGTTGCTAGAAAATGTTGCTAGAAAATGTTGCTAGAAAATGTTGCTAAGAAATGTTGCTAGAAAATGTTGCTAGAAAATGTTGCTAAGAAATGTTGCTAAGAAATGTTGCTAGAAAATGTTGCTAGAAAATGTTGCTAAGAAATGTTGCTAGAAAATGTTGCCAGAAAATGTTGCTAGAAAATGTTGCCAAGAAATGTTGCCAAGAAATGTTGCTGTTAAAAGTTGCCAGGAAATGTTGCTGCAAAGCGTTGCTAGAAAATGTTACTGGAAAGTGTAGCTTCAAAAGTTTGCTGGAAAGTTGCGGGCAAATGTTCCTAGAAACGCCTGCCCGATATTATTTTGCATAACGTTGCCGACTTTTCTTCGAAATGTTGCTTTGGGTCCTGTTTGCCCACCTTCTTAATCGTTAGCTGTTCGGTGGTAATTTCCTTTTTGTCTTCGACAACATCGAACAGCCTTACTGAAATTTTTATTTTTCTCTCTTTATTTTGATTTCCCTCTTTAACTATCAATTGATCGTATTTTATGTACGCAAAATTTCCTTTTGCACGTTCTTCTATAAGTTTTGGCTTTAATTCTTTTCGCTTTTCTAGTACTTCTTTCGGAAAATCTTCGGTGACGTATACCTCTTTTAAGTTCCTCTTTATTTTCAGTATCTCACTCTTTTTCCAGATGTTTGCAAAAACAATAAGAAAATGTTGCCAGAAAATGTTGCTAGAAAATGTTGCTAAGAAATGTTGCTAGAAAATGTTGCTAGAAAATGTTGCTAGAAAATGTTGCTAAGAAATGTTGCTAGAAAATGTTGCTAGAAAATGTTGCTAAGAAATGTTGCTAAGAAATGTTGCTAGAAAATGTTGCTAGAAAATGTTGCTAAGAAATGTTGCTAGAAAATGTTGCCAGAAAATGTTGCTAGAAAATGTTGCCAAGAAATGTTGCCAAGAAATGTTGCTGTTA
>CAWWDL010000005.1:0-132544 GCA_963942545.1 Oxycera nigricornis | reverse complement strand
AACGCCATCATCATATATATATATATATATATACATACTGAAACTGAATTGGGCAACATTCTATACCACCAATCAAGAAGAACCAGCGGATTAGGTTTCCTAATTAATGAAAATTGGGCAAACAAGATTGTTAATGTCACAGGTGTCGCAACTAGCCACACTGACGATGACATTGGAGAGTTCTATCGTGGCGTGGGATAACAACAACAGCCACTTCAAATATTTCATTGGAGACTTCAATGTCATAGTAGGAGGAAGAAAAGATCACCAAGCAGTGGGCAAAATTCGGATTAGACACAAGAAATGAAAAAGGAGAAAGACTGGTCTAATTAGCCCACCAACACAACATATACATACCGAACTGCTTCTCCAAGAAAAATTCAAATAGAAAATAGACATGGCAAGCTCCAAATGCAACCACCAGGAATGAAATTGATCTAATCCTAACGAACAGAATGAATACTGTCAGGGACGTAACAGTAGTTAACAACTTGAAGACAGGAAGTGATCATCGTTTGGCTAGAGGAAAATTCTCCAACGACAAGACCAGGTATTAATACTGATTATATCAGAGACAACGCCAGCCTATACCGAAAAAAGTTGGAAACTGAAATGCGGGACAAGGACGCATCATATCTCGCAAACGCTATCATAAAATGTGCTGAAGAAGTAGGGAGGGTCATGAGTGGCCACCAGACACCACAAACTCTCAAATGAAACAAAACTTTTACTCCGAAAACGCAGGAAAATGAAAATATCTTCGAACATCCAAAGGATTGAGTACACAAAAATCTGCAAAACAATCAGAAAGAAAATATCAGAAGACATTATGGGATACAACGAAAAACTGGTAGAGAACGCTATCGAGAGTAATAGAAGCCTCAACAAGGCGAAAGGGCACTGATGATTGGTAGAAGGCAAGTGATTGCTATGCAACGTAAGAATAACCGATAGAAAAAGAATATTGGAAATTATAACCAACTTCTACCAAGCCCTCTACAAAGCCCCCGAAATAAGCTACACATCTACAACGACTGCACCAGCAGAACTTGAAGGAGACGTACCAGAAGTTTTCATTGACGAAGTGAAACTTGAGGTGCTTGCCCCTGTCACAGCTGCCTTGGTGCAGGCACCCCTCGAAGAAGTGAGAGAAAGGCTGGTTGTTGTCCAATTGGAATCGCATCTTTTTCCCACCAGAAGGACGACTCACCTTCGTCCACTTCCTTCCGGGCTGAGTGGATCTTCTTTTTTGTCTTTATTCGCTAAATTCATTGCACATTCCACGTTTCATTGCGCGTCTCGCCTCGAAATGGAGCTAACATAGTTTTTTCTCCAAATAAAACGTGTCTCCTTCAATTTTGAATTATGACGCGACGAACGTATCTTAGGTTCGACTTGAAAAAAAAAAGACAAGTGGTTCCCGAAATTAACAGCTTTATTCACACTGAGTCTTAATTACAACTGCTTAATCGATAATTGGTGTCTTAACATTATACTTCGGTTTCTTACAATATGTCAGCAATAATAATTGCTGGTATGATTTGGGCTGCCATCCGTCCGGGTTTCCCCGGATTTGTCCTAGTTTGGCACACGTCCGGGGAGCGTCCGGGCGGGGTTTAAATTGTAGTCCGGGTGCAACCCGGACAATTGTTTGTACAATTTGTTCAACAAATATTTCGCAAACAAAGGCGTTTATGACATAAATGAACATTTGAACACAGAGAAACACAAAACTAATATGAAAAATCAAGCAGGCTCTTCAAAAATATCTACATTTTTTGTAACATCAAACCCGGAAGACCTTCAAATTCGAGCAGCTGAAGGCGCACTCGTTTATCATACAGTCAGTCACCACATGTCTTTCAATTCTCTGGACTGTACTTGCGCTCTCAATCGCGAAATCTTTTCGGGGTCAGAAATAGCTAAAAAACATTCATGTAATCGTACAAAAGCTACAGCAATAGCTACAGGAGTTTTAAGTCCTTTGTTGATTGCCGAACTAAAAAAAACTTACAAAGCATTCCGTTTATAAGCGCGGCTACTGATGCTAGCACCCATGGCAGTGAGAAACGGTTTCCTTTGGTAGTTCAATATTTCGATGTAAGAAATGAAGGAATCACTACGAAACTCCTCGAAGTAGAGACCACGGTAAATGAAACTTCCGAGACCATTTCTGAATTGATCATAAACGAACTTCGAAAACATGATATTTTGTCTAAATGTGTAGCGTTTGGAGGAGATAGCTGCAATACAAATTTTTGGGGAATAAAACGACAAGAAGTCAACAATGTCTTCTGTAAGCTTAAACAAAATCTGAGCCCTAACCTGGTTGGTGTTGGTTGCTCTGCACACATTATGAACAACGCCATTCATCATGGATGTGACTTACTGCCAGTGGACGCTGAGATTATCGTCTTAAAAATTTACAATTATTTTTCTATATACACAGTTCGAACCGAATCCCTCAAAGAGTTCTGTGAGACAGCTGATGTCAACTACAAACAGCTTCTATATCATTCCAAAACTAGATGGCTTAGTCTGTTTCCTGCAATAGAAAGACTTCTGAAGCTCTTCACTCCACTGAAAGACACTTGGAAAATATACAAAAACCACCTGTTGTGATCAATTTTTTTTTCCAAAATCCGCTGTCAGAGGCTTATTTGCTTCTAGTCCACTCCATTATGCATATCTTGCATAGCAAAATAGAAAAAATTAGAAAAAAGCGACAATTCCGTCTTAGAAACTCGAAACATTCTTGGATAACAAAAAGCCTAGACGATAGAATCAAAGAAAGCTTCGTGCCCTTAAGTATCAGAAGCATTTTAAACAAACACGACGAGAACATAAAACAAGAGTTCAAAAACTGGACTCTGAGTTTCTTTAATGAAATAAAAAACGTAGGAACATTGAAGATT
The DNA here is from genome assembly GCA_963942545.1 of Oxycera nigricornis. NCBI lineage: Eukaryota > Metazoa > Arthropoda > Insecta > Diptera > Stratiomyidae > Oxycera > Oxycera nigricornis. The sequence goes on along the minus strand of CAWWDL010000005.1, from coordinate 129,629 downwards.
GGAAGCAGCCTCTTCAACAATTTGTTAAATTGTCTGGATGTTTTTGCCGAATATAAATGAAAGGCTCAATGGGCTGTTATCGAAGATACTATTGCATTTTTGAAAGACAAGAATACTCGTATGGCAATTGACGACACGAAATTGATAGATGAGTGGGTGAATTTAAAATCTTTTTGCCAAAATCTCATTGCAGAAGATAAGCTTTTGAATGCTAATCATCTATGGTTACAATTCTTTAGAACACCAAATGATGCCCATTTATATTCAGAATTAATAAAAACAGCTCAATATTTTTTTGCATTCCTGCGCACAATGCGCATGTAGAAAGAATATTTTCTCTCATGACGCAACAGTGGACAAAAGAAAGGAATGCATTGAATCCTGAAACAGTCTCGTCACTACTCAAAATTAAATTCAACTTCAGACGCTATAAGGATTGCACCGAATTCTATAACTTTTTATTAACTAAGAAAAAAGTTCTGAAAGCTATTGGTAAATCCGATAAATATAAGCTATTATAACTTTCTGAATTTGATTTAAGCTTTAAGTTCTTTTAAAACTAAAGTAAATATTGTTAACTGTAAGGAAAAATAAAAAGCTAAAAAAGTTTTCATTTAGTTTTATTAACTGAGTAACTAATATTGGGTTTGTTTATCTTTTATTTAATACCTAAGAAGGTTCAAAAATAAAGCAAAATTACTCACTTGTCGTCACAACAACGATTAAACACACTATTTCATGCAACAAGAGAAACTTAAAATTAAAGTTTTCTTCTATCAAGTACGGAGTAAAATATATTTTAATCTAGATGTTAGTGAATGAAAAAAGTATTAAAATGTCCGGGGTGAAAGCTCCAAAATCCAGGGAACTAACGCTTCCGGTCCTAGGGCGCAGGTTTTAGAGATGGCAGCACTAGGTATGATCAGCATTTAGCTTTGCAATATTGGTCGTTCAATACACTTATGAACTTAGGTTTTGTATTAGCATATTTGCATAACTGGAACAATTATGAAATAATATGTGAATGTACTTATGAGTTTTGCTAATTGCAGAATTATGAAATAATATATCAATTTACTTATCAGTTTTGCTAATTGCAGAATTGAGAAATATTGAAATATGAAATTGGTTTCGCGTAATTATGAAATGATGATTTTTAGTGTTTGAACTATGCTGACCAACCTATGTTTGGATGTATGTTTGGTACTTGTGATGGAGATGGCGGGAAAGATACCGCTGACATAACTCCTCCCTCCTTTGGATTGAAACTCTCGCGAGTTTCATTAATTATATTAACGTTAAGTGATTTAAATCGTTTAGCGAAATATACATACAAAATTACAAGTATGAAAATTATTACAAGAACTGTAACCAGAGCTGTGATAGTATAATATTCATTTTTTTCTTATGGAATTTAAGTTTCTTGATTTGTTCAATGTTCTCTATCTGTCCAAGCACCAATTCATCAAAAGTTAATCTATCTATATTTATTTTCATTTATTTTTAAATTTGTCGGAATAGCAAAATTTTGTTTGAATCTTCTTTCCTTGTTGTAATATAGCTTATCATCAATTCTAATGGTACAATTATGAAAATTTAACAAATAATTTCGGTTTAAATGTACAGCCCTTTCATCGCAAATACTGTCAAGGTATGTTTAATTTTGATTTTTTAGCAACAACAATCCTTGTTCAATTTCAATAACTTCCGCTTTATTGTTTCTGGTTTGCTACATTTATTTTGGTAAATACATAACTTTGACTTTTACAGGTAATTATAAGTTTCATTGTCAATTTTCACAGTTTCTTGCATATCAAAGCTTAGTTCCTGAAATTTGTTGTTTGTAATGGGTATAATAATAGACCTCTTTGCTTCTTTGATTTCTCTTGGTATTTTGATGACAAACATTATTTTTTCATTTTTATATTTTGCTGCTGCTAGTTTTGTATTTTGAAGTATATAGAAATCTACGATGTATTTAACAATTTTATCAGTCGTCAGAGAATTGCTACTCATAATATGCAACCTAGCAGAAGCAATGTTATTCTGACTATGTTCTACATTGTCTTTTAAGATTTTGATTCTTAGCATTGTGTCCAAGTATATTAATTGTTTGAAAACTTTTTCATTATTGGTTCTTATATCATTAATTTTTTCTAGAAATTTACTCCTGTCTGATTCTATTACTTCTTTTAATTTGCTAAACGTTTTATTAAAACTATCGTTAATCTCTATATTTTTGTTTAAATTTTGTATAGTGTTGTGGTTATTTTCGTCTATTATCTGTATGTGTTCTTCTATCTCAAGTCTGTCGTTTTCGTTCATCGTACCGTACAACCATTTTAGTCCTGTCCCTATGATATTATTAAGTCCACGTCTTTGTCGGTGAGGTAAAATAGTTAATGTTTTTGCCCTAATTTCACTAAGTTCATGTTGTAATATGAGTCCAAAGATTCTATATGTTGAACATTTGATCCAAAAGAGTTTATTATGCTTTGAATATCATGAGGGCTGATAACATGCAATATGATATTGTAATTTCGAATAGTTTGGATGTTATCTCGTTTTATTTCTATAAAACCATTATCACTGTCCACTTTCTCTATCGTCAATGACCCGTTTGTCAATGTTAAAACTGTTGTCATTATAAGAATTCGTATCCAATTGATCGAAAATTGTTTCGTTCTTTTAATATTGATAGGATGGATATTATCTAAATTCAGTTTCCTATATCTAGGTTCGTTTTTATGCCTCAATGCTTTGCAATTTCTAACATATCCTTCATGTTTAACTTGTTGATAGTTTTCTCTATTTTTATTTAACATAGTTGTTCTGTTCTCTTTCGTGGTTCGCAATATTTTCTCAATTTTATCTTTATCTATTTTCCCTTGTTCTACATCTATAGATCTACATCTTAAAGTAGAATGAACGGATTTAATATACCACTCTTCGCACTTAAATACCCTTTCCTGGATGTTCAGGTCTGATTTTTCTACCTCCAAGGTTCTAAGTTCCTATAGTATTATGAAAACTGTTTATGTCGGCATTGCCGGTATGACTATTTGGCTTTGTAAACTGTGTTTCCAATCACTCTTTTCCTAAATAGTCTTTGACATTAACGAAATTAAACTCATTATCCATAACCAATCGTTTTGGTCTGCCTTTAATGGAAAAATGCAATCTTTTCTTCTTGTTGTAACTCCAAGATACCGTGCTTTGCCGAGTATTGGCGGAAGAGTGTCTGGGTATTGGCGAAATGAATATTAAAACACTAATCTTTATATTGGTATAAAGATACGTAAAAATATATTTATAAAGTGAATATATTCTTTCTTTCTTTTTAGTAATCTTAAAGAAATACATATATTATTACAAAGTATAGTTTTTTGATAATTATTTCAAGTTTTCCCACTTCCATTTCCCTTTCGTGTGGATGGATATTGCGTTGTTTTACTTAGGACAAAATTTATTTATTTAAAACTTAGTACGAATATTGCCGTCTTAGTATCCGTCGAGTCGTTCGTATTCCGTGAGGTGTTGTTGCGTGCCCTGCATTCATTCACCTCCCTCCCAGCCAATCATCCTCCATGTGCCCCGCCACTTCGGACGCAACATGGAAGATGACCGCCGAGAGGAGGCATCCGTGCGGAGCACCCACCAACAGTGGCCGCATAGTGGCGACCATAGATAAAACTGTTTTTTTTAAACCGGCTAGCTCACCAGGTCGTGGGCTAATAAAATTCACATCGAAAAAAGAAACATCTAGAACCGGACAAGACCCAATCACGCACATGCTGAGGAGGGGAGAACCATGAAAAACTCACTTCATATTATGTTCACTTTATATTTTTTTTTTGTATGCAGAACAAATGAATCTCTTAAATGGTGTTTTTCTAACTGATTTTAGTTACTTACGATAGATATTTTATACAAGTAGTACAAGAGTAGTACAAAGAGCTTTCACATGAAACACTCAATTTTTAATTTTTATCGAAGAGTGAAATTAAAATTGCAAACACTCAGGTAGTGAGGTCGAAACATCGAAATCAATGTGTTGGGCTTTCATACTGGTACGCCAAGTTAGGCCATATCTCCTTAAATGTTTTCTCAATGACATCACACAAGCTCGTTCCGTCAGCATGTCGAACGCTCGATCCGGTGTCCCGGGCTTCCTGTACACTTTATCGCTGAGCCCGACAATTGTGTTGCGGCGATCACCACCACCAGCGAGCTGTATTTTCACTTCACTTTCCTCGAATCGGACTTTCGAGGATTGCTCCCTTGCGTTGCCGCCTTTCGTCTTGGCCGTTTTGCAAGGCGTTCCTCCGTTTTCCGTACACCTTCACCACAAGTGCTGCTGTCTCACGCTACGATCGCAACATACTTACTCCCAGGCAAATCAACAACTCCACTCCTGGCGCTTTTGCCGTTGCACCACACGAGCCCTGCCAGGCAGCGACGATCAACGACTTCCTAGGGATCACGTCGCCCAACGCGGCGTGCTCTATCGTCTTCGCTCCGCTCCGTTCAAGGACACTGGTCCGCCAAGATCACTGCCGATCTCACCTGGCTGCGGAATTTCAGTCAAGCCGGCACCGAACGGAAGCCAATTCCTTCCAATCCCGACTCCCACAGCAGAACGTAAAACGCAGGCGGACTCGTTGCGACCTTTTGAAAAAAATCCCGGAAATTGGCGTTCAATCAAAACTCAACTACCGCGACGACTTTCCGATGTTCATCCTCCCATCCAACTCAACCATCTCTTTGACTCACCTCCCCACACTTCACCGCGATCACATGTCGAAGCATTTTTGCTTCCTTTATTACCATTTATGGTAATATGCCAAAATGTTTTCGGCCAATCAGAAGGCGACAGCATGCAAAAAGAACCGATTCGCGCTCGATCACTTGAACTCACCTCTCAAGAGAGCTAGCGCGTGTGGTGGACTACTAAATTGGGATTAAGTACTGCCAATGCTGATTATTTGGACGTGTACTGAGGGAAATTTAAATATATATCCAAATTTGGAAGAATTGGAAAAGTGAACTACAAAAATGAGAATTGATCCGCAACAGAACGTGGGGACGACCCCGCCCTGAGAAGAGTCTCTCCACAATAAAGCCGGGCTATGTATGAACTCTAAATAATGGAAGATCTCATGGTTGGTATGAGGCTAGGCAGATGTAGTCAAAACGTCTAAACGTCGAAATCATCATGCTCGCTCAATCGAACCAAGAGGGTTTTAACAAAGTGGGAAGTCTTACGTGAACCTCAGCAGATGTGGTCAAAACGTCTTAACGTCGAAATCATCATACCTGTTCACGCAAGTTCCTCGATACGGTATTACGTTAAGGTAACCCTACTCAATCGACAGTTTTACCCGAAATAAGCCTTCAAAACTAACTAAGTAGTCGAACTAGCCTAAAACAGGAACGGAACTTATCGACGCGGGTTACTGATTTTTCAAAACAAAATGAAACACGGGCGTGTTGGAAAGATGATTAATGAAACCGAATATTACAGATCAGAGATAACGTTACGACAAGATATCGGGGACACTACACGACACTGAAAAACGAAATGCTGGTCCGTCCGAGTTTTACACTGGGGTGTAGCTGTACTAACCAAAAGGATCGACCGTTGCCCTCTGTATCGAAACCCCATAGAGAACCTCAGGTCTAACCTGACAGATTTCCCTCCCAGTCTCGGATCGGCCAAAGAAAACAAACTAGAACTTAAAAGACGAAGACAAATACATAAATTTTGAGTTCAATATGAACCCCCCACCCCTAAGAAAGTTGCTTAGCAACTGAAACGGTTGTATACCGGAGCTGAAAAGAGGAGGAACACTAGATTCCGATAGGTAAAATGGGTAATATTCGAAAGATAAAGAGCTATGGTTAGAACACAAAAAAAATGGTCTCACTTCTTGTGAGTAATTATTAGGGGCCCAAAGGATCGTCACTGCCTTAGTTGTTTATGACTACAAACCCTGATATTCAAAATATAAACTAACATGATAATATATACAACACCAAAATATCTACATTATATACAGACGTCAACGCTCAACGCGGACTAGTTTAGGGACCCCAGAGGTCGTCACTTCTCTAGCATTTTGTGACTCCAAACCCAATAAGACAAACTGCAGCTAAACGGACAGTTACCAAATACTGTACAACATAACTATATACGGGTCAGATATACATACTAAGAAAATACACTTCCACACTAATGCAACCAATACGTCACACGACGAGGCCATTAGGAAAACTCATTGGACTTCGAAACAAACTTACTAATATACGTGTCCACACTAATGCAACCGATACGTCACACGACGAGGCCATTAGGAAAACTCATTAGATAACGAAACAAACTAACTAATATACGTGTCCACACTAATGCAACCGTTACGTCACACGACGAGGCCATTAGTAAAACTCATTGGATCACGAAACAAACTAACTATATACATCCACACTAATGCAACCGTTAAGTCACACGACGAGGCCATTAGGAAAACTCATTGGGCTACTATTTTTATAAGAGACCACGCCCTGTACTAAATACTACCGATATCTACAACCTCACCTAATAATATCTAGACTTATTTTTATACAAAAACGATGACATACTAATATATGTACGATATATATACAGATAGCTATCAACAAAATATACAGATCGAAGTTAACTCTTAATGTTCTGTGCGTGACATACACCAAGAGTTTTACCGGACATATCCCGAACTTCGTAGGCAACCTGTCCCACAGGTCGAACAATGATTCCGGGCATAAACTTCGGGGCGAGTTTGGCGAAAAACCGATCAACAGCCTTACTCAAAAGAAAGGATTGAAGAATGTCCATGTTGCAGGATAGAATGATATATAAGCACGATAGTAGTTAGTTATGATGGGTGGAGTTAAGTGATAAAGCGACTAAATGTTTGAGCGAATAGAAAAAATGTTTAAGGTATTTTACAGAACAAGATATTACCCGGTTACAGGACTGTACGATATGAAATTATACGATACGATATTATGCGGTACTTTATTACAACTAACGATATTATGGCTAACTCAAAAAGGCGGTCCAAATTACTCGCTTAAAGCGAAACGCCACAAAACTACGCTAAATATATCAATTATACGCCAATGGGCGAAACATTCAACTATTAAACGCGGCGAAGATACTAAACGCGTACTACCGAAACCGATTGTAGGAGTGTGAGTGTGAGTGGTTTAAGTTTACAATAGTTTTACATGAATTTACATAATTTTTTTTTGGACTTAAATTATTGTACATAGTTTTTACAAAAGTATTTTACAAAAGTGTTTTACAAAAGTATTTTACAAAGTTTGACTTAGTATTATTGTGTCGATTCACATAAAAATCGGAATAACATGAAGTGATTATATAGTATATATATATATTAAAAGATATATTTGGTCTCCCCACCAACAGACAATACGCGATCAGATACAAAATTTAATTAGACACTTAAATTGTGTGTCACAACAAAATGTGAAGTACGTAAAACGAGATGATTCAAGATTCGAACAAATTATTCGACGACGATCTAGGTTCTAGGTTCTTTTTTATGCCTCAATGCTTTGTAATTTCTAACATATCCTTCATGTTTAACTTGTTGATAGTTTTCTCTATTTTTATTTAACATAGTTGTTCTGTTCTCTTTCGTGGTTCGCAATATTTTCTCAATTTTATCTTTATCTATTTTCCCTTGTTCTACATCTATAGATCTACATCTTAAAGTAGAATGAACGGATTTAATATACCACTCTTCGCACTTAAATACCCTTTCCTGGATGTTCAGGTCTGATTTTTCTACCTCCAAGGTTCTAAGTTCCTATAGTATTATGAAAACTGTTTATGTCGGCATTGCCGGTATGACTATTTGGCTTTGTAAACTGTGTTTCCAATCACTCTTTTCCTAAATAGTCTTTGACATTAACGAAATTAAACTCATTATCCATAACCAATCGTTTTGGTCTGCCTTTAATGGAAAAATGCAATCTTTTCTTCTTGTTGTAACTCCAAGATACCGTGCTTTGCCGAGTATTGGCGGAAGAGTGTCTGGGTATTGGCGAAATGAATATTAAAACACTAATCTTTATATTGGTATAAAGATACGTAAAAATATATTTATAAAGTGAATATATTCTTTCTTTCTTTTTAGTAATCTTAAAGAAATACATATATTATTACAAAGTATAGTTTTTTGATAATTATTTCAAGTTTTCCCACTTCCATTTCCCTTTCGTGTGGATGGATATTGCGTTGTTTTACTTAGGACAAAATTTATTTATTTAAAACTTAGTACGAATATTGCCGTCTTAGTATCCGTCGAGTCGTTCGTATTCCGTGAGGTGTTGTTGCGTGCCCTGCATTCATTCACCTCCCTCCCAGCCAATCATCCTCCATGTGCCCCGCCACTTCGGACGCAACATGGAAGATGACCGCCGAGAGGAGGCATCCGTGCGAAGCACCCACCAACAGTGGCCGCATAGTGGCGACCATAGATAAAACTGTTTTTTTTAAACCGGCTAGCTCACCAGGTCGTGGGCTAATAAAATTCACATCGAAAAAAGAAACATCTAGAACCGGACAAGACCCAATCACGCACATGCTGAGGAGGGGAGAACCATGAAAAACTCACTTCATATTATGTTCACTTTATATTTTTTTTTTGTATGCAGAACAAATGAATCTCTTAAATGGTGTTTTTCTAACTGATTTTAGTTACTTACGATAGATATTTTATACAAGTAGTACAAGAGTAGTACAAAGAGCTTTCACATGAAACACTCAATTTTTAATTTTTATCGAAGAGTGAAATTAAAATTGCAAACACTCAGGTAGTGAGGTCGAAACATCGAAATCAATGTGTTGGGCTTTCATACTGGTACGCCAAGTTAGGCCATATCTCCTTAAATGTTTTCTCAATGACATCACACAAGCTCGTTCCGTCAGCATGTCGAACGCTCGATCCGGTGTCCCGGGCTTCCTGTACACGTTATCGCTGAGCCCGACAATTGTGTCGCGGCGATCACCACCACCGGCGAGCTGTATTTTCACTTCACTTTCCTCGAATCGGACTTTCGAGGATTACACCTTCACCACAAGTGCTGCTGTCTCACGCTACGATCGCAACATACTTACTCCCAGGCAAATCAACAACTCCACTCCTGGCGCTTTTGCCGTTGCACCACACGAGCCCTGCCAGGCAGCGACGATCAACGACTTCCTAGGGATCACGTCGCCCAACGTGGCGTGCTCTATCGTTTTCGCTCCGCTCCTTTCAAGGACACAGGTCCGCCAAGATCACTGCCGATCTCACCTGGTTGCGGAATTTCAGTCAAGCCGGCACCGAACGGAAGCCAATTCCTTCCAATCCCGACTCCCACAGCAGAACGTAAAACGCAGGCGGACTCGTTGCGACCTTTTGAAAAAAATCCCGGAAATTGGCGTTCAATCAAAACTCAACTACCGCGACGACTTTCCGATGTTCACCCTCCCATCCAACTCAACCATCTCTTTTACTCACCTCCCCACACTTCACCGCGATCACATGTCGAAGCATTTTTGCTTCCTTTATTACCATATATGGTAATATGCCAAAATGTTTTCGGCCAATCAGAAGGCGACAGCATGCAAAAAGAACCGATTCGCGCTCGATCACTTGAACTCACCTCTCAAGAGAGCTAGCGCGTGTGGTGGACTACTAAATTGGGATTTAGTACTGCCAATGCTGATTATTTGGACGTGTACTGTGGGAAATTTTAATATATATCCAAATTTGGAAGAATTGGAAAAGTGAACTACAAAAATGAGAATTGATCTTCAACAGTGTTTTCTACCAAAGGTCCAGAATTTGAATTGGATGAGGGGGGCTTTCGGTCTTTACATTTTGCGTAAAAGAATACCGCTAATATAGGGAGCTGTATTGCATAAATGGCAATATAATGATGAGTATCGTGCACATTTAAAGGCATTAATTGTCTCGATTCCTCATTTTTAATGTTTTTTTATAATATCAGAGACTCTTGCTAACCCTTCTTTGCTAGAGAACTATACAAAACCTATTTTTCTAGAAAAGTTTGGGATTGGTTGCGACATGTTAACCAGAGTTTCGAAGACGTTTAGAGGCGATATATATGAATTATATATTGCGGTTGTCTTGTCATTATAAGCTCGGATAGTCAGGTCCAGTGTCTTAAGGTAACATTTTGCGAAAATTGGTATTATCATTGTTCCTTGAAGTCTATGCGTTATAGTAGTGTCCGGACAAATTTCGTCTACTCTATAATCCTTGAGCGACGAGAATAACCACTTATTAGGTTGCGTTAATTGAATCCAAATCGTTGAGAGGTTGGTTTGCCTGATTTCGTATTCTCCGGGGAGTGCGTCACTATCTTGTAACAATTGAATTTCGCATTGTGAGGAGTTAGAATTTACGTTATATAGCGGGTGTGCCATCGGGCACAGAAAATGGTCGTTTCCAAGATAATGGTCTGGTTTCTAACCAGTGCTTGTAGGTGCTTTTCGCTCAACCTTTACTTTTCTATTTGTCTATCGTAGAAGACTGCGTCGTCTTCATTTAAGGCACCAAAAAGAGATTCACTTACAGTACCTATGACATTTATCAACCCACGTTTACTTCGACTGTTGCCATTCATTAGTAAATCATACTATTTTTTCAATCGATCAGCTCCTGCCTCTCGGCATGCCGGATTTCTACCGACTAAAATCACCTCCGTTTCCTTCAATCACTCTCTTCATCAAAATTTAGTAATTCTTCGTATTTAAAATTTTAAGACATAGTACTTCCGAGACGATTAGAATCGGTATAAGGGATAGTACCAAACCTGAAAGTTTTAGTCTCCTTTTAGTTAGAATAATATTTTAGACTTTATGTTTATGAAATTTTTCCTGTTGATTACATGTTTGGTTTTGAATTTAGTGGAGCTGATTGGACTTGTAACTAACTTCGAAAGTTGGTCCTGAAGGAGATATTTTTTTAGTGTCGTTTTGAAAGAAGTTGGGTTCGCTATGTTTTTAATTTTGTCCGGTAGTGGAAAGTTAGCTGCTTTGTTGAAGGTGTCTTCTTTTAGCCGATCAGTTCTTGCAAGTGCGATAGCTATATTATTCATGTTTCTCATTCTGTGAGTGTTTTTACCCTCAATTCTATCTAATTTCACAGCGGTGTACTCATTACGATGTAAATTCTTATGTATGAATTTGCTCTTTCCATAGTATTGCTTAGTAGGTGATTTATTTCTGCAACTGTGCCATTACATATTATTTTCAGATTACTATTACTGTTAAATTGGTTACACAACTTATTGATTTCGAAAACATAGTGTTCGGCGTGCTGGAGCGCTATCTTTAAATTTCCAAGGTCATAATAAACCACAAGTTTTCATTCGCTGGAGTATAGTTCCGCTTTCCCAATCTCCTCGAAATAAATGCCCGGGCCTTTGGGAATGGAAATAAATTTAGACGACCCAAGTATGCAGGATACAAGTTCCAGGAAAGTCAACAATAGATACATCACCTGAAAATTAGTTTTAAAATGGGCTGAGTATTGTATAAAAGAATTTTGCAGTGCCACTAGCAGTGCTTTATTTCTGAAAATTTTTGAGGTTATTGTTGTGTGAAACTTTTAATTTTTGCCAATTTTAACCACAGTATTCTAACTAGATAGTACTTTTATGATCTCATAAGGGCCTTTCCAAAGAGAGCAGAGTTTATTATTTCTAGTTTGGTTTTTAATTAGCACTCTATCTCCTACATTAAATTACTTTGGCACTGCTGCCTTATCGTAATATCTTTTGGAGACCTCCTTTTTTCTGTTCAATCTGTCGTTAGCCGTCTGATAGCCATACTGTCAACGCACCCGTAGTTCATTTACGTAGTCATCATAATTATAAGAAATTTTCGGCTTTTGCTCGAGGATGCTATGAACACTAGCTGAGAAACCGTATAAGGCACTTTGCACACTTGATCCGCTCAACTCAGCTCAGCTCCGCTCAGGCCTTCAGAAAAAATCGAAAGCTATGCAATCAGGTGTAGGCCCACACACTTGATCCGCTCAGCTCAGGTACGGTGCTGCCGCTCAGGCCGCTTCAGCACTTTTCGGATAGGAATCGATTTTGTGCGGATGCCGGAACGAAATAAAATGAGCAAATGCTTTTATTCTGCCGGAGCAGAGCTGACGCGCGGAGCTGAGCTGAGCTGAGCGGACCTGAGCGGATCAAGTGTGCGAAGTGCCTACACTTCGCATGGTGTGAGACCAGTACTACTATGCAGTGTAGTGTTATATACGAACATAGCATAAGGTATCCATGTGTCCCATGTGAGAGGGTCATTATTTACATAATGGCGAAGATACTCCGCTAGCGTTTTATGGCTGCGCTCTAATGCTCCATTAGTTTGAAGGTGGTACGGGGTATTATTAAGTTTCTTTTTTTAGCAGCTTACATACTTCCGTAAATACTTTACCCAAGAAATTCGCACCTTGATCGGTTGGTAACGAAAGAGGCATACCATGTCGGCAGATAATGTTTTCTACGAAAGTTCTTGCTATTGACGGTGCTTCAGCGTTGGGTAACGCGTATGCTTCTGAAAATTTGGTCAGGTCTTCCTGGAACGCTCAAATGGTTTGCTACTAATTGTTGTTATTTTCATTGGTACCGGGGGAAGTTTTCCGTTTTTGTTCAATTGGCAAGATGTACACTTACGGATGTAAGTTTTGATGTCTTGCGTCATTGTAGGCCAATAGTATCTCGCTTTGATTCATTTTAAGGTTCGTGATACATCTTGATGGCCCCCAAAAGGGGAGTCGTGATATTCAAATATAGCTTTATTGATGTCGTCAGGATCGTTCAAGAAGGTTCTAATTTCTATGTATTTTTACCTTGTTTAATGAAGACTTCCTCTATTAGGGCTTTAAAATCGTTTTTTATTTTGTTGTCAAAGTTCGGTAACGAGAAACCCACCGAGCTCATTTTGCCTTTAGTACAAATGCCAGGTACATTTTCTAAACATGACTTTACTGTCTTTTGGTCCTTTAAGCTTCTGAGTGGTATCGGTAAAGCTACAACATAGAGGAAACTGGCGTCCTTTTGAGATTCGGCTATCATATGCCCTACTTCTGGTTTTTTAAAGTCGGGTATCCGTTTACGGAGTATAGTTTCCTCCACTGATTCTAGCACTGGTAATATAATAACTTTGAGTAATTCTTTTCCACCCGAATATATTGATTCGTTTTTTTCCTGCAAATTTAGGTCCCATTCATTTTTGACGTTTTCCTGTTGTTGCAACTAATCTTTTGGTTCGGATTTCTCTTGCTCCATATTCCTTTTCTGGTTACGTGTAGTGACTAAAACTTCGGTTTCGTTTTGCAGTTCAATATACTGCAATTAAAACTGATAAGACTTAGAGCGTCTGCATTAGTGTTACGTTTACCTGACTTATAAACGATTTTGTATTCGTATTCATCCAGGAGGATTCTCCATTGCGCTAATCTCGATGTAGGATCTTTAAAGTTTACAATCCATTGCAATGGTCTATGGTCGGTGCATATGGTGATTTTTTTTCTATATATATATGGTCGAAATTGTTTTATGGCGAAAACAATCGCTAGTAGCTCTTCCTCTGTTGTGTTTTAACGTGTTTCAGCATTGTTTAATGTTCGACTTGCGAAAAAATAGTCTTGTCTTGACCTGTAGTACCTTTTGAAAGTATTCCGCCTGACGCAACGTCACTTGCATTAGTCGTAACTACGGATTCTTCCTTAAAATTTGGATAAGCTAAAATCGGAGGATTTATGATCTTGTTTTTTAAATTGGTGAATGCTTCATCACAGAAAGCATCCCACTTAAATTCGATATCCCTTTTTCACAGATTGGTTAAAGGCTTAGCTGTTTCTGCAAAATCAGGAATAAATCTGCGGTAATAACCTACTAAACCAAGGAAGTATTTAATATCTTTTGCTTTTTTTGGCACTGGGTGTGTTTTTACAGATTTAGTTTTAGCTGGGTCGGGTCTGATCCCCGTTTGATTGATAATATGTCCGAAGTAAACTAACTCTCGTTTTACAAAGTGGCACTTTTCAGTTTGGAGCTTAAGATTATGTTGCCTCAACCTGTTAAGGATCTTAGTTAACTTCGCATTGTGGTCGGCTAGGTCGTATCCGTATATCACTATGTCATCAGCATATAAAAAACATTCGAGCCCCTGTAAACTCATTAGAACATTGTTCGTCAGACTTTGAAACGTTGCGGGTGCATTTTTTAAACCAAATGGCATTCGGTTATATTCGTAATGGCCGAATGATGTGCTAAAGGCGGTTTTTTTCTTATCAATTTCCTCTACTTGAATCTGATGAAATCCTTAGCTAATATGTACTAAAATATTTAGCTTTGCCCAATTGGTCTAATATATGTGTAATATTAGGCAATGGGTATGCATCTCCGACTGTAATTTCATTCAGTCTCCGAAAATCGATGACTACTCTCCATTTTTTGTCACCGGTTGGATTCGTTTTCTTTGGAACCAGTAGAAGGCGAGAATTCCAAGGACTGAAACTAGGACGTATTACTTTATCTTCAAGCATTTCGTTCACTTGCTTATGAATTTCCAGCTTTTGGCTCTCCTGTAGTCGGTATGGCTTCACAAATATTGGCTGTTTAAACTGTTCTGTTATTATTGTATGCTCTATAGCATTGGTTGATTTAAGACGATCTCCTTCTAAATAGAAGATACCGTTGTACTCTTTACAAATTTGCCGTATACACTCATTTTCTTCGCGATTGCAATGGCTTAAGTCAAGTTCAGACTCCAATTTTGCTAGTCTACGTTTTATATGGCTAGTGAATTGTCCAGGTTGAATTATGTCGAATCTGTTTACTTCGCTCCACTCCAGGTTTATGTCCTCGAGATTTGCTTCCTTTGGTTCTTCCAGAGTGTTCATTACCGACACGTTCATTTCTTCATTTTTTCGACGTGCTAATGATTCGGCTAGATAAATGCCTGGGCTAATTTGTTTTTTCTGTACTACCACGTCTTTGGAATTTGTAAAAGGGATTGCTATCACTTGCTTGCTGCGAGGTTTCAAAGTGCCGATACTTTATTCGTGAGCAGCGGTTCCAGGTATTAATACCATATTTGGGATATGCTGATCACGATTTTTATTACTATCTGTTCTTTTCATCAGACACTTGTAATCTCTTCGAGTATCAGCTTCAGTTTTCTGGCAAAGTCTATCTTCGCTCTGACCGTCTCCATTTCTTGTCCGTTTGGGACTTTTACCTAAACGTTCGACCTTGTTTGATTGTAATGCACCCTTTTTGAAGTTTACTAGCTTTAATTCTAATTGCGAGTCGCAATAATTTATGCTGCACCTATATTTTGTTAGAAAGTCATTTTCGATAATGCCGTCGTAGGTCAAGTTTACATTTCCCAAAAGTATGTGAAACGGATGTCTCAACGTGATTAGTTGATCTGGGGATTGAAATTCTAATGTTCCTTCAATTTTACCAGATGTTCGCACGGCACCTCCTGCTATTGTGGAGTTTGTGCAACGTGTAGATTCTTCACTACATGTATCGTGGTTAGTTAAAATTATATTTTCTATAATTTTGATTTTCAAAAGACTGCACCAGTATCGATCAGCAAGGTGAGGTAGTGTTTGTTCGAATGGTGAAGTTTGATTCGTATTGCCGGTTCTTTGAACTCCGAACAAAACGATGCGGATAAATTAAGGCTGAGTTTTTGTAATTGTGAACATCGGCTGTTACCAATGTTTGAGACGGTTTGCCGACTTCGACCTCTCGAACATGCTCGTTTCCCGTACCCATTTCGTAGGGGTTAACAAAATTTTGGAAAGGGGCACACTGTCCTACTGTTGAGTGTCGTATTTCATGGGTTGGAACTCGAGAAAAAGACCCGAGGTCACGTCCTCCTTTAAAGGAATTGCGAACTCCCTCTCAAACTGAAATATCACTTGTGGGCGAGGTAAAACGCGTTTTTTTAAATATCTGCATTCGTTTTGTGAATGGTTGGGCTTTTTACAATACCCGCAAGTCAAGAATCGTACCTCTTGTCTTATTTGTTTTGGCACAAAATTCGGGACACCAGTGTTACGATAGCACGTTTCACTGTTATGTCCTGTTTTACCACATGTTTGGCAGATAGGTTTCGACTTGTGGAGCGTTTTGTGAGGAGCTCTAGGTGCTAATAATTGTGAAGTGCGCTTGAGGCGAGCCGCGTGATTTTCTGCATACGCCACTGCTCCTTGTAGGTCAGTTTCGCCATGTGCATTGATTATCAGCTTAAGATATTCGTTTCTCACACAGTCTTCGAATACTTGGATTCCAAGTTTATTGTTTTCTTCAGCGAGAAAATTCCGCACTGTTTCATCGCTGGTGCTAGCAAAAGTAGCTGAGTTAAGGGATTACAATAAATGGCTAACTCGATCACCAATTTCTTTTACTGGAACGTGGGGTCATTGCTTTGCAGCTAACAATTCGTTTTGAGCAGATCTGAACTGAATTAGTTCGAATGCAGGCCCTTGTAGTCTGGTTTTGACTAGCTCCAGGAACACCTTTTGTTCCGCTTCTGTTTTTGCGGATAAAAACAGGATGTTTCCGCAAGCAATGAATTTGTTCAGGTCTTTGGGGTTGCCACTGAACATCGGTACGATATTGAAAACATCGTTAATGCTCACTTTGAATTCCATCGGACGGCGTTGTAATGGACGGCGCTCGTTATGGAATGGTAAAACCTCAAAGAGCTCTACAACCGACCGATACTTTCGCGTGAGAATGTTGGTCTCGTAAGTTTTCCCGCACTAAATTGAACACAACGATATAACCTTAACTTCCATGAGAGGGATAATTAATAACACGAAAGGGGAATGAATAACACTTTTTTTTGCTTAGTTAAAAATAAGATGCTTAATTAAAATAAAAAGTACTTCTTCGCTTACGCTTGGTCCCGTGTGTTCGCTGTTGTCGTACTTCTTTTCCGCGTATTCGACTTTTCTGCGTCTGTACCTGCTGCTTATTCCCTTTTCGCTTCGTTTGTGTGAGAATCTTTTCCCGTCTTGCTGAGGACCTTGCTTTGCGAGGGACGAAATCCTGAAAAACGGCTGATTTTCCTTTTCGCTGCGTTGCAGTTTCCAATTATTTCAATTCCTGTTTCCGCTGCTTTGCCTGGCGAGATTCACGCCCTAAAGTTGAGGAATCCAGGTTTTTTAGTTACACTGCCCACCATTTGCCAAATACCTACGCTCTAATGCTGGCAAGGTCTTACAGTCGTGGAGATTCTAACACTTTTGTTTTAGACTTTTCTTTGTTTCACGCTTTTTTTAGGGAATTATCCCACCGCTGCCACCAAAATGTTGTAACTCCAAGACACCGTGATTTGCCGGCTATTGGCGGAAGAGTGTCTGGGTATTACCAAAATGAATATTAAAACACTAAAGATTAATTAAAATGCTTTATTCTTATTGACTGTTCCCCTCTGACTGACATTCGTCTCTCAACCGAGCCGTTTTTCTCGGTACACCTTTTTTACTTATCGCACAGGCAAGTACTTTTTTCTGTGGTCGATGTATCAACCAAATTATAGATCAGCAATTTCCTCCCTCATTAACATTTGACAATTATGAGGTATGCATTTCTCGTATTGCAAAGCGGTCTATGTCCATAAGCATATACATGCTTATTTGTGCGTTGAGGTGCTTTTTTGCACTTCATAGAAATTGGATACAGCGCTTGTAGTTGCGGAGTCACAGCATTCTCCACGATGGTTAGACTATTTCTATCTTCTAAATACAATGCTATGACATACATAGAAAATTTGTCAATAAATGCTATGTACATGTACAATCTGGTTCAAATTATCTGGAGTTTCAGTGATCGCAAATTTAGGTCTTAAAGGGTTGCTATCTTACTTTGCCCTATTGCATGTATCAAAATTATTAATATACTTTTGAACAAGTTTCTTCAAGTTCCTGAAGTAAATAAACCTCTTAAGTCCTTCGTAGTTTTCTGTAATTCCAGCATG
This sequence comes from Oxycera nigricornis, assembly GCA_963942545.1. Classification (NCBI taxonomy): domain Eukaryota; kingdom Metazoa; phylum Arthropoda; class Insecta; order Diptera; family Stratiomyidae; genus Oxycera; species Oxycera nigricornis. Next base: position 111,532 of record CAWWDL010000005.1, on the reverse strand, counting down.
ATCTGTCTCATTCCTATGATGCTTCGAAATTTGTTTATATGTTTGCTGTTCATTTTTCATGTCCTTAGCATGATGTAAGCACTTAGAAAATTTGATTCTTGTGCTGTTTAACTCGATTAGTTTTTCTTGAACCTTATTGTATTCGTGTTCTGATATTTCCGAGAATATACCAACTTTTCCTGGTTTGAGGACCCTTCAAAAAATGTCAGTCATGTAATTGTTCGCGATATCTTCTGAACAGATATATATTTTGCGTTTTTCGTCAATAATTGTAATTTCCTTAGTTTTGTTATTCCTCAAAATAAGCTGGGAAGAGAAACGATTGGAAAATGAACGTTTGCTTTCTCTTCCTGCGAGTGAATGGTAGCGTCCGTACTTTCGTTATCATCATCTTCGGAGTTCCTGCCCAAAGCATTAATTTCACCAGTTTCTGCAATCACTCTGCTCATAAATTCTGCCGCTTTATTCTCTTTTCCTTTAATATACTTAATTTCAAAGCTATATTCACCCAATTTTGATAACCATCTCTGTAATCTCGGATTAATGTCTTTGCTTTCATGTTTTGCCCATAACCATTTAAATGGCTGATGATCTGTCATTAGTTCAAATGTTCGTCCGTAGATATCGGGTCTGAAATAATTTACTGCCCAAACAATCGCTAGAAGTTCCTTTTCCATAGTGGAATATTTTTTCTCGTGATCATTTAAGGTCCTGCTAGCGTAACTGATAGGGTGTTCGTCTTGCAAAAGGACAGCTCCTATAGCATAGTCGCTTGCATTTGTTGTCAACTTAAACAAATCAAATCAATCAATCAAATTACACTTTTTATTAAAATCTGGATATGTTAGTATGGGAGGATTCATTAATAGTCTTTTTAGTTTTTGAAATGCGTCGTTATATTGCTAATCTTTTTTATTAATTTTTGCATTCTTTTTCAAATATTTCGTTAAACCCTGTACAACTTTAGCATAATCTTTAATAAACTTTCTGTAGTAGCCTGTCATTCCCAGAAAAGATTTTATTTGTTTGGCAGTTTCTGGCAACTTAAGTTTCTGAATACTTACAACTTTACTCATAGTCGGCTTAACACCTTCTGTGGTGAGAGTGTGCCCTAGATATTCCTTTGATTTTGCAAAAAAATACACTTATCCACCTGAATCTTAAAATTGTGTTCCTTCAGTCTATTAAAAAATTTCTGTATATTTTCTGTGTGTTCCTCTATAGTTGTGCTGAATATTGATATGTCGTCTAGGTATACGACGCATATTTGATTAATGTATTCTCTAAGTACTGCGTTAATAAGCCTGAAATGTCGCTGGAGCATTTTTGAATCCAAACGGCATTCTTACGAATTCGTAATGGCCTAAGGGTGTTTAAAATGCAGTTTTTTCTGTGATCCTCTTTAATTACGATCTGGTGGAAACCTTTTGCTAGGTCCAACGTTGTAAAATATTGAGCCCTTCCGAGTTTATCAAGGATGTTTTCAATATTTGGCATTGGGAATTTATCGCTTACAGTAATTTCATTAAGTTTCCTGAAGTCGATAACAATTCTCCACATCTTCTTACCAAAATTGTCCATGTTTTTGGAACAATCCACAGTGTGGAGTTGTGAGGAGAAGAGCTTTCAGTAATAATGCCTTGCTCTAGCATTTCTTTCACCTGACGATTAATGTCTTCCTCATGTATTTGAGGTTATCTATATATTTTAGAATATACTGGCCTATTTGTTTGTACAACTATCTCATGTTGAACTTCGTGGGCATGAGTTAGTTTTTGACACTCCCGAAAAAATAAAGCCTTATTTTTTTTAACAATATTTCTAGCTTTTCAATTTCTTCGCAGTTCATATCTTGGCGTTTAAGTGTTTGCAATATATCTCCGTCACTACAGTATTCTTCTAGAGTATGTTTTTTCTCATAATTATACGGACTTGAATTTAAGAACTTAGTTTTTCTATTGCGTATTTGCAAATACCCTTTCTCTAAATTGATTATCGCTTGCATAGGCTTTAATAAGTTCTAGCCTATCAAACCATCGAATCCTTTATTTTTAAACTTTGTGAGCTTCCAACTCATTAAATTGTTTTCGTTGAATTGGCAACTCGGTCACTATCCCCTCACATGTTCTTGTTTGTCCGCTTAGTATGTTAAAATATTGAGGTTTTGAAAAAAGGAAACGTTTGTATTGAGCCAATTTGTGTTCACTTAGTAAAGTTGTCGTTGATACGGTATCAATGAGACATTTTATTTTATCCCCCCCCCCCAATAGTTAATTTTACTATCGGTAAATTTATTTCTGAGGGGGCAATTGAAAATTTACCTCCTCCTGATCTGTTCCCTCTCAATGATCCACTTCCATTGGTTCTTGTGAATTTCGCCTATAATGTATCGAACTTCAATTATTATATCTATCAAAATTTTGTCTATATTGTCCTGAACTGTTTCGATTTTGCATTTGCCTGAACCTTTCAGAATTCACTTAATTTAGCCGTTGCCTAGATCTTTCAGAACTTTTATTTCTATCGCTTTCAAAAGAATGGTTATTTTCAGATTGTCTATTTGTATTATAATTTTGTCTATTAAATTGGTTGTCTCTCCTGTATTTGTTAGTATCTTGTCTATGTCCGTTTTGCGTATATTGTCTAGTCATTCCTTTCTCTTCTAATAGATAGTAGACTTCCCTAAGATTCTTTATATCTCTACTATATATGACACTCGCTAAATGAGGACTTATACCATTAAGAAATGTTTCCAAAATCATTGACTCATTAGCTTTAGGTGCAAATTATTTACATCAAATTCATGTCTTGTGTTCAATTTATCTAATATATTTTTTAAAGAACGATAGTATTCATTTACATTATTATAATTCCTCATGCAAGCAGCCTGATGATGTAGATCAGGGGTGGGCAAAACGTGCGCCGAGAGTTTTGGTACGCCGAGAACGCACCCGTGCCAGCGCCGGCGTAAAAGCGGAGATAAGAGGTAGCGAAGAGCAAATGTCTGTCTGTCTTCGATCGCTGCTTGCGCTCTTTTGTTTATGTTTTGATTTGCCAATTAAGCTGCAAGCGGCACTTCACAATGCCGCGAATTAGAAATGCTAAATTTCCCCGAAATGATCTACTTGTCGAAGGGCGTCAGCAAAAGAATGATCTGTTTAAGTTTCGGGCCAATTTGGCACGGTGGGAAACCTGGCGTCACGCAGCGGCGGCCTTGGCGAGCGCGACGGTCAGCTTGTTCGTCCGACCGCCCGCCAGCCAGACGACGAACAGCCACAAAAGCGAGGCCAGCCTACTCGACGTAAGCGTAGCGCAGCCAGTGCGCTGGGCGCTCCAAGCTTGGCCACCTCCGATGTAGATTATAATAACTTTCTCGTACTCCAAAATTTTTGATGAGTTCTGCTCTGTTCTGCTCCCAATATGCATTCGCTCCTAATGTTCTCCTGAAGAGCTGTCCCCTGTATTTTTGTCAACACACGACGATTGAATACATAACTTTGCATGCCAGGGTTGTCGTTGAACAACGGCAAGATGATCTCCACTTCTCTAATAAATGAGGATAGGTCGTAATTGCTTCTTCCGTCGAATGGATAAATCGCAGCAGCTTCTTTTAACAACTGTGTTGCCGGCACAGCAAATTACGGTACTGGAAAGCCTGTTGATAATCCGGAACAGTTTAGTATCGATAGTTGTGGTTGAACACTCATGTTGATTTTTGAATAGTCACTAACTGGATATGGATTAGATGGTGCCTTATTCGTGCCTTTGATATCTCGTGGCATTAATTATTTCTAAAAACTGCACGTCTTTTAATTAACTTGAACACAACATTTTTTCATTAATGTGTTCACATATGAGATTAATCCACTTCTTTTACGTTAATCACGAGTTTCTGCTGTGAACGTGTTGAATTATTTAATTTAAATCACTTTCCGAGATATGTATCAATCTTCAGATATGATACCACCACTTCGAAACACTTTATTTTTTTAAACAAGGGTCCAATCTTTAGATCAGACTACTACTGACTGCGCCACGAACGTATCTTAGGTTCGACTTGAAAAAAAAAGACAAATGGTTCCCGAAATTAACAGCTTTATTCACGTCGAGTCTTTATTACAACTGCTTAATCGATAATTTGTATCTTAACATTATACTTCGGTTTCTTACAACATGTCAGCAATAAAAATTGCTGGTATGATCAATCAGCATTTAGCTTTGCAATATTGAAAATAGGTCGTACAATGCACTTATGAATTTAGGTTCTGTATTAGCATATTTGCATAACTAGCACAATTATGAAATAATATGTGAATGTAGTTATGAGTTTTGCTAATTGCAGAATTATGAAATACAGGGTGGCCCAAAAGTTTCTCCCCACCTATTTAAGTAAACGTATTATTCATCACTTGTCGCCAAAATTTATCTCCTCTCAGTCTAGCAAAAATCTTAAACGGAGATTAAATATCAACTCTTCAGCTATCTTAAAAATCATAGAGTGCTTAGCTACGACAGCAACCACATCAATAATAGGTGTGCAAAGCGATATAGTGCATTTACAGGGGAAAAATTAAAAAACATTTGTCTCAATAGCCAGGTACAGAGACATACCCTCTATAAAGCTGATTTGAGTTACCGGAGTAATTAACGGTTTTTCTGCAAACCTTTTTGTGAAATTTTATTGCTCCTGACGTCAAGGATCCTTTTTTATTGCCGTGTTTATCGTAAGTAGTAATTTTTATTGGAACATTTTATACGCACTACCTGAAAAATCATTATTATTTTTAGGGTTATCCTAGAGAACTTTTCTGCTTCTTTGTTATGGTTTCGAATAGAATACAAACAAGGATTCAAATCTAAACTCTTGGCGAAATAGGAAAATCCGTTTCAGAAATATCAAGGACAATAGGCGTGGACAGGAAGACCGTACTATTATGGCTAGAAAGGAGGAAAAACGATACACAGGACAAAAGACGTGCCGGTAGACCGACAACTCTTTCACCTACAACAAAAATAAAAATAAGGAAGATGGTAGAAAACAAGGCTGGCATTGGAACAAGGACAGCGACCAAAATGATAAATTAATCTGAAAACTACCAACAACGGGGAAAGATAACGTTTCGATCAACGGTACATTAAATCGACGAATTGGGAAAGACATGCTTACGTGAGACGAGTAGAGCCGCTTGTTACTGCAAAGAATGTCACAGATAGAATTAACTTTTGTAGAAGGTTGCAAAGCGAAGGATTCTGTGAAGACAGTGCTCTTGGAAGGTCTAAGAGAGCTAACGTACTTTTTACGGATGAATCCCCGATTGTTTTGCACCCAACGCCGAATAGGCAAAATATGAGAGTTAGAACAAGTGATCCAAGCACTATTCAACCCATACAAAAGCCGAAATTTGACCTCAAGATAATGGTTGCAGGAGGAATCAGCTCATGTGGAAAGTCAAGACTTCATGTTGTTGAGGAAAAAACAACCGTAGATGGACCCCATTTCCGAAACAACATTTTCCCAACTTACGTAGCATGCCAGGATGACAGAAGACAGTTTCCAGATAAAAATTTGGTAATTCATATGCAGGATGGGGCACGAGCGCATACAGCAAAGGCAACATTGGCACTGGCAAAATCGATGTTTTCAACTGTTTGGGAAGATTGGCCTGGAAACTCTCCTGACCTTAACCCAATCGAACATGTTTGGGCTAGACTTCAAGAGAGTGTATTTAGAAATCCGATGCCGAAGAATAGACGACAATTAATTGCAAGAGTACAGCAAGAATGGAGCAGCTACACCGCGGACGAATTAGAAAATTTATGTGATAGCTTTGGACGACGTATTTTAGAATGTATAGATAATAATGGTAGACATACGCATTATTAGTAATAAGAATAATAATCTGTATTATGTTAGCATCACAAATAAATTTGAACTTCTAATTTATGTTTGTTGGTTTACTTTTTATAACAAAAAATTTGTTGGGAGAAACTTTTGGGCCACTTTGTATATCAATTTACTTATCAGTTTTGCTAATTTCAGAATAAAGAAATATGAAATTGATTTCGCGTAATTATGAAATGATGATTTTTAGTGTTTGGACTATGCTGACCAATCTCTGTTTGGATGTATGTTTGGTACTTGTGATGGAGGTGGCGGGAAAGATGCCGCTGACATAACTCGCGCGATTTGGTGAAGTTGGAAATTTAAAATGAAATTCAAAATGTTTATAACCGCACCTCATTCTCAAGCTGCACGGACCCTGGCCTGCTGACGAACACATGATTCGGTTTTGACAAACAGTTTGACCTGAACTTAAAGGGCACATACTTGACAATGCGCTTGAATTCTTAGCAGAAAACAGTGCTTACGGCTATCTGGTTTAAGTTATTTCTACAGAGTAAGTCTTAAACTTCTCACTGAAAAAATGTAACGCACGGAGATCTGCTTTGCAGCAAATAGTTGCAGCCTGGATTACAGCAGCGAATTGTCTATATATCTGCAGGCAATTGTCCACAATTTCCTCAACTAATCAATGAATCACTTGGAAATCGAGTAGTTTCTTGCAATGGCACTACAATTTCAAAATTAAGACTTCGTTTCCACAAAGTTTTTCGTAAATATCTTCCTCGTGTTTAAGCGCGCCAAATATTATAACATGTAGCACTGATGTCAACAAAGACCATAACAACAATTCACCAATGACGCAATCGGAGATATCGTCATCCAGGTTTTGGGTTGGCTAGACGGTGGTGTAGTGAGTGCTTCTTTGACATTTAGTTTGACTTCGGCATAGAATTCAGGAAGGGCTTTGCAGGTGCTGTATGCCTTGTTGTGTGAACATTAAGTAGTATACGTGCAATGTTTGGCTTGCAGGGCAAGCAAAGTAGTATGTGTACTAGTTTTTGCTCTTCCGAGAACAAGTAGTTTGCATGTAGTGAAATTGCTTCACCTCCGCTTATAGACAGACATAAAGAATTTCGTTCACTTGGTTCTCCCTATTCAAACATAAGACCACAAATATGTATTAAATAAGCATGTAAATTAATGCAAATTTTATTAGGAATAAGAATAACGATCTCTGGTAGTTTGAAGAATTTAATGAAAACTTGCAGCAATACCCGTTTATTGCCATCTATTTTATTATTATTATTTTTTCTTGATTTGTTGATTTTTGGTTCAGCTATATCAGCTACGATCATTATAATTTGAGCTGACTCTTAATTTTTATTAGTTTTAGGTAACAAGACAATGAGGTATCTGAAAAGTACAATAATTTTATCGTGCAGACTAATTTATGTTTGGCTACAGGTTCGATGACTGCTGGCAGGGCAGCTCAGTTTGACACCTAGTGTAATGTGTGAGCTCTCTAGTGTAGGTCCCAATTATCGTGTTCTGCGATTTAGTCATCTGATTACCCGATTACTAAATTTTCAACGAAAATCAATTAATTCAAAAATCCAAAAATCTATTTCTTGAGACCGTAACTCTTACGTCACTATATCCAAGGAAACTTTTGTGCACATATCGAGGAGTAACCACCAACAAAGCCTTACCCGAGAGTATTAATAACCATCTACTCTACCCAAAACTAAAGAACGGTTGAATTTGCGAAAAGAATACAACGGGAATAAGACACCTTTCGAGTGGTGGGGTGCCAGTCTTACAAGAAAGAAAAGCTTCAATGAAGCTCGACAGGCACAAATATCGCTGCCTGGCTCGCGCTACCATTGCCTAGTGCTTGCGTTTTGCAAGACCCGCTAATACTCACTTATGGTGTGGTGATCCTCTACTTGCTAAAAATTAGAGGGCCAAAGAAGAATAGACCCTCAAGGAAATTCGAAATTTTTATATTAATAAGATCATGCATTTAAATATATGTAATAATATTATTCGTACGGCATAAAATACACTAAAGTACTAGTCATACTTTTCCATACCAAAAAGATAATATATCAAAAAATAAAAATAAGAAAACGAATATATTTTACTTCACACGTGATGAGCAGTGCTCTCTATCACTGTACCTAAGATATTGCTTAGTATTTTTAATGACAAATATTAAATAATAAACTGCGAATAGCAAAACCCTGGAATCAGATTATACAAAATTATATAATAGTATAAATAATACTCTTATCAATGCCATGTACTCATCAAAAGGATTCAAAATTAACAGTAATCTGAGACTGGAACTTGGCAAAAACATTAAATAAGTGTATGAGTGAAGTTCAAGAACTATTAAATCTCCTGAAATGTTGAAGTTTTATGCTCAAGAAGAACATTGAAACATGGAACTATCAAGCCTTATAAAATATATATAGCATTACCACCATTCGATGGAAATCAGGGTGACCTCCAGGCTTTTATTATAAAACTTAAAACGGCCATCGTGAACGGTGCAATCCTCTTTCAACAAGTTTTAATGAAAACCGTAGGACATGCAAAAGCAACTTTTAACTGGCATATGGTGTCAACGTGACATGAAACCCGACACATTTTAGTGCAGCATTTTGACACGCAAGTGTCAGAAATCCAGCTAATAGGAAGAATGTAGGCAGCCAGGTATACCACAGCAGCGAAATTTTATAAGTATTTACGTAAGTGTTTACACAAAATTAATATTAAGGTAAAATATACTAATGAAATAAGTGAAAATGAGAAATTAGCTAGAATTAATTTAAACACACTATAATCTAAAGATGTATTCATAAATAAGTGCCTAAAACTATTAAGTGGAATCTTTTATGCGCGCAACCCAGATACACCAAATTTTGGTGCAAACCAATTATATAATCTTTTTTCAGTTTAAAATCACCAGTTGATTCATTTTCCCAAAGCATTTTGAACCTCAAATAAATCTCTGTAATAGTGTAATATTGTGTGAAAGCACCTAATTCCAATAAATTTTCATTTTCGAATCGCCCTCACATGCTACTAAGAGACGGTGTAGCTACGAACATGTTCCGTTCAGCTGAATCTAGCCTGCATACTCTGGATTTTTATGTAGAAGCCGCTAGCCAAAACTTCTAGTTGTTGAGCTCACGATTGGACAAAAAAGACTTCAATATCGTCTAGATTCTGGATGTTCAATTTCTTTATTATATAAAAAAATTAGTACTCGGACATCAGAAAATCTCCTCTGCGTATCCCACCATAATTCACGAAGCACGCATCATCTTCGAACACGATTTCTAGGGAAATTTGGAAGGCATGAATTCATTCAATGGCACCTAATACCTTTAGCAAATAATTATTTTCGTGCTTTTATAGGAAACAACATTCTATCAGGCACAAGTACTACATTACAAAAATAAAATTATTATTACTTCTAAACATATTATCTACTTTGGTGAACAAGTAGAACAAACTTTTTCCTCGCAGACGTTTAGACACTTCCCAGAAATAAGAAATTAGACTCGCACGGAGCAGCACTTAAGAACAGTTTGAGCTTATAGACCGCATCGCGGAAGAGTTTTCAGACCTACAATATGACGAGAAACAGCGAATAACTTTTACACATAGCATCAAGCATTATCTTCTTCTGACGTCAGATAAACCGATATATCAAAGAAATTATAGGATTTCCCAATCAGTTAATAATTTTGTAAATAATCAAATCATGAAGGAGAGTGAATTATACAGTGTTCCTAATCTCCTTATAATAATCCTGGATGGGTAGAGCCTAAAAATGGTGGAAAACACAATTTTTTTATGGATTTCAGGAAATTAAACTAATTAACAGTGAAAACTAAATATCCAATCTCAAACGTTGACGCTTAATTAAGTAAACTGAGAAATTGTCAATACTTTACTAGCTTTGATTTGGTTAATCGAGCTAGAACCTTAGGATCAGCACAAACTGCACAAATTTGCATTTTCAACAGGAGTGGGGCATTTTGAATTCTTTAGAATGCTTTCTGATCCGAAAATGCACCCGGAACATTTAATCAACAATATTTTTACATAAATACATTAACAGAATTTGCATTATTTATATGGACGACATCCTGGTTTTAAGCTCATCATTGCAAGAGCACCAAGTAGCTCTTAGAAACATTTTCGTAGAGTTAACAAACACTAATCTTAAAATCCAACTTTCAAAGACACATTTCCTGTCAAAACACACCGAATTTTTGGGTCATATTATAACCTCTGACGGTATGAAACCTAATCCAGCAAAATCTATTGCCATCCTAATTTCCTAAACCCCCTATCTTGGTCTAAGAGGATTTGACCGTAAATTCATTATGCAAAAATTTCCAAACCTCTTACTACTGGGCTACAAAAGACTCCAAGATCGTTGTTAGTGATTCTGATTACAAGCAGTTTTTCAATCAATGGAAAAATTATATAGTTAATGCTGTGATTTTAGCCAATCTGGACTTTTCAAATCTATTTATTTAAGCCACGGGAGCCTCTCAATTTGAGATCGAAGCAATATTATCTCAAAATAAAAAACCTGTAGCTTTTGCGTCTCGTAACACTTAATAAAACTGAAACAAATTATCCTACCATAGAGACAGAGTTCCTTGCCATCATATGGTCAACTAGATATTTAAGGCCTAATTCGAATGGTCACTGATTTACACCCGCTATGGACCACAAACCTGTCCAGTATCTGGACAATATAAAGAAAGATAACGGCACCCGTTTCTGCGCCGTGACTGCCCTGTCCGTGAATCCGGAAACGAGAACAGGATTAACGATGACCCAAAACTACCGACCGAATAGGGAATTTGAAACAACTACAAGAGCCAAAAACGCGACGTCCGCTTCGCCACTTCACACAATTAACACACTTCCTTTATTCTTAAGGCACTATTTATTTTTTTAAAACCCAGCTGACTCTATCTAAGCTTAATTCTACTTACAAATTTTTCTCCTTTTTGCTACGCTGATTGCTGGCCATTAACCGTTTGCCGTCTGTTCGCCGCTTGCCGCCTGTTCACCCTTTTCTTCCTTCAATTCTTCCCGCCAAAAATCCGTAATGCACCCACAAGTATCAAGAACAGAACCCAAGAAGACTCAGCACTCCACAGTCGAAAACTCAGCACCGAACAGTCCCGCCATGTGTTCTCCCCGCGCTACTTATGGGATCCCCCGATCCCACTTTTACTGCTGTCAACGACCAGCCGAATATTAAATCTTGCTTTTCAAAAGTTTACTCCAAAAACTATAAATTATATACTAAACAATCATTTTGCAAACTGGCACTACAGCAATCAACTTCACTAAAAAACAATCCCTACTTACAATGAAGGAAGAATTTGGAAAGTTTCGTATTTCTAACAGAATTTTGTCTGCAGTAAACGCAGCAAAGCGTCTGCATAACTGTAATGAACCAGTTATCAAACAAATAATAGCTAATTCACATATCACCTTAAACCACCAAGGAATTGAAAAAATGTATTGTATAATGTTTCGAATCTTAAAACATTCAAAGCGAACTACATACATAGAAAATATGTAAGCAATCTATATTTGAGAAAAACCCGGCAAAGCTTCCATTTAAAAATATACTCTACCCAACATAAGAGATACATATCATATTAATACACGATTTAGAGATACAAAGTCACCTTGCATTTCAATTATCGATAAACTTTCGAAATTTTTGGTGCTAGAACTGATAAAAATTAGGCATTGGGGTACTGTTAACCAAGCTCTTTACAGTGCATTTAATAAAATCGGGAAGCCAAATAAAATCATAACAGACAATGAAGACGCCTTTAATACACAAAAACTAAAGACTGATTAACTAAAAACATTATTGAATACAATTTCGTATCACCCCAAGATGAGACAGGTATTTCAAATATAGAAATATACCAAAAAAATTTGAAAGAAAACCTCAAGATTTATTTCTAACATCACAAACAGGAAGACCGAAACCTAACCGAACTGAACCTTATCCAGGAATGCGTAAAATACTACAATACACAATCCATTCCACCCGCAAAGAAAAGCCTGCTGCTGTATTATTTCAGCAAAACGAAACCCCCTTTCAGCAATCCTAGAGTGCATAACAAAAAACAAACAAATATTACAATGATAAGAAAAGACGAGTAGCTATTTTAGATACAGAATTTATAAAAAAAATCACATCCAACGAAACTCCAACCCAGATATGTGCCGGCCAGCAAAAATTAAAAGATTCACCCCCAAGGATACCGAAAGTCCAGATTACACATTTGTAGTTTCTTCCACCTAGTATCATGAAATGGACCATAGCAATTATTATGATATGGAAACGCTTTTTACTCACAGTTATGAATAATTTCATGACATTTAAAAACTGATGACAAATTTGTGACTTAGAAAGGGAGGAGTTACGTAATTCTTTCTCTTTTACAATTTTATGGCACTGTCGCCATTCAAGAAGAATCCTTCCTTTTTTATTACCTTGTGGCGTTGCCGGCATTCAACACCATCTGGACAACAACTATGATAAGACAGCTTTGAAGTTTGAAATGTAAAAACTTTATTACTCTAAGGAAAAACGCCACCAATGTATAATATTTAAGAAATGTGGTTACCAAGTGTATAGTTGCAGGATAGTATATATGAGTAAGAAAGGTTGTAAGTTCAGTTCAGTTTTTGGTGAAAAGCTATTGAATAAAATATTGGATTTTCAAAGTAAAAAATAAAGTATTGGTTTTTGTGTCCTATAAAGTATTGAATTTTTGTATCACATTAAATCGTACTGATTAGCGACACTGATAGTATATACATTTGTAATTATACCAGAAAGCCATATATGCTCAGTAGGTACATATAGCAATTACTCCTCTGAGTCCCATTAAAGTTTATAATCGTGCCATTTCTGATCTTTAATTCATCCAATACAGAAAATGTCCTCCTGCAGCCATTGTTGATGTCCAAGTATTTGTGGCTCTCGTGCTACTCAAACCATAATTCAAATTTTACAAAGCGGTTATCTTATGAGATGGTCAGGAAGTAAACGCTCTGAATCTCGCACCATTTTTTTGGCTTCTGTGGCGTAGCGAAGCTTTTCGAGCTGAGCAAAAACTTTTTACTGGCTAGATCATTGGTTGGTTGGTTGTAATGTCAGACTTCTTTATCAAATAATGGCTCACTTGCACCATGACATGGCAATTGTGATACCACCGAGGATAAGGACGGCACTAAAACCTAGCTGCGGGATTATGGAAACCATTTAGATTCTCGGTTGAAGCTGATTATGCAGCTAATATTTAATTTAGAAAATTCTATGAGGTTATCCAAGAAGGGTAAACGTAGGGTTTGCATGTACCTTCTGGGTAGAGGTAGGTATTTGGAAAGAATATTGAATCGTTTTACCTTCTTGTTATAATCTGCAGCTCCAGGCAAAATCGATGAATGGAATATCTGCCGCTCAGATAGTGCCTGACGGGGCTGATAAAATTAATGAAAATTAATGTTTGACGGCTCGCATTGAGACGCTGGTTCGTGCTTTTGGACCCCAGTGCATACTACGTTTGCCAGGTTGTTTTACAGGTTTCATCCAGTAGCCAGGCTCTATTCAAAGCCAGCATGTAACGCTGCTTGAGTTCTAGCTTCATGCAAGCTAGAGGATGGTTGACTTGCGGTGTTACTGTACAATCCTGGAGCTCAGTGCTGGCTCTCGTTACGGCATCTGCATCGCAATTTCCCAGTATATCACTATACTTGGGTACCCAGTATAGGATTACTTCACAGTGTTGTGACATTACGTTCAGTTGTGTACAACATTCCATTACAAATGAGGAACTTCTGTTCAAAACTGTATATTTACGTTAGAACACATTTTACATAAAATGGAAAAAACTTATAACTATAAAATGTCCAAAATTAGGATAACTTTCTGCACTTATTGTATCAGTAGTAGTTGCCGGATAATCATGATGAACCATTTTTTTGGTCTATGCCTGTTATTAAAAAAAAGAAAAAGAAACCTTTAAATGGACACTTTTGATGGGGACTCCAGGAAATAGACACTTTTGTTTTGGATCAATTGTAAATAGCCTATTTTGATTAAAAACATTTTGTACTCTTACGCAAACATCTACTTTTGATTAAAAATATCTACAAATAATTTGAAATAGAATATTGTAGAATTATTGAAAAAAAATTAGGAATGAACTATTTTTATCAAGTAACAATTATTATATGTTCTAATTAGGCAGTAGCTTCATAAATCTAAAAATTAAATTTTAAGCTCTCCAATGTCAAATTTCAAGCATACACAGTGGTTATCTCCTTCAGCATATCTTTCATGGTCACAATCAACAGCATAAAGAGTATTAAATTGAATCCGTAACAACGTTTTATACCAAAGTAAATCTGGCAATGTAAGACACTCGTCTCCAAATTGTTTCACCAAAAGATTAGTTACGTCCTTCTTCACGCTGGTCCATTTCTGGCATTTCCAAAGGGAAACGTTAACCTTTTTTAAGCAAAGTGGAAAAAGTTAAAATCTTTTCAAATCTGTAATTCTGCAACCCTTTGACTTGAACATTCACTAAGTTCCTTTTTTTTCAATTCAATTCTTTTCAATCACTGAATTTGATTAATTTTCTTGAGAAAATCGTCCAAAATCTTCAAATCAAAAAGTTTCCAATCCTGCCCGAATATTTTCATTTCTCCATGCCTTACAAATATTTCTGCATACTCTTCCTTTGTTGTCATCACCACCTGCTTTTTTAGTTTTTTTTCTATCCTAGCGAAAACGCGGTCTGCAGGCAAAAATGAATGACCACGAACTGGAAAAGTCAGATGAACCTCTTTAATATTTTGAGGAGTTTTGCGAGCTAGCCAGAACATCAGCATGTCAAAAATGTAACTGTTCTTATTCTGACCACCACAGCCCGGCACAGAATAACCTGACTAGGTTAAAGTTTTGCTCTGCAGTGTCTTTCGGAAACTAGTGGCATAGACAATCATATAGTGCAGAGCTAACTTTAACGGAGCCTCTGCCACCGTCAGCCTCATCCCAGATGTATAAGAAAGGCTTGCTTTTATCAAGTGCCATTGCACACTGTGAAATCTGTCTGATATAGAGCGCCTTCTGTATTGACGTTTTCGGAAATGGTTGTTGCTGTTGTAAGTCAAAACAGAAAGTTTTCCAATTCGAAACTTCGTTCTTCATTAGAGATTAAAAATAATTTGCACGCAGCTTATGTTTTCTCTTTTCTGTAATAGCCATGCGTTTCTTTAACGGGCCCTTTTCAATTTTAATTTTGTTACTCCATAATGTACAAGCAGTACAAATGTCGGATGCTGGTGAGGAGAATCCAATGTGAAATTCATGAAAGATGCTATAGAACATAGTGTGTGACTCCTTGAACTCTTGTGATACAGAATCGTCTTCTTCCATTTCCAATCAAACCTCTGTTAAAACCGAAGAAGAAACTAAATAAAATTCTCATACGCGCTAAACTAACGAAACAATTGGGGCCGAGAACCACGAAGTCGTACTTTAATATTTATTTGTAGGAGCGAAACAGTGAAACGACTGCAAAACCTTTGCTTTCGATACCAATAATAGTGTAAATAATACCTAGCATGCGTAAGAACGCTTTGTGTAACATATGAAGTAAATATATAATATTACAAAATTTTTCTCCAAATTTTGCTACAAGAATTTAAATTCTTAGCTACGCTAATGAACGTGATACCAAGTAATCATTATACACCATAGCAACGGCGTATATACCGGCAACAAAACAATCCAGTTTCTTGTCACAGACCATTAAGGTGGGGACTTCATATTTTTAATAGAAGATAATACTGTTCATTTGTAAATAGCAAATTTTGATCAAAATTGATATTTTTATACTGCTTTTTAACCTGTAAATTAATATCTTTTCTTAATTCTATTTCGAAGTACGTAAAAAATTCAAGTAATAGAGCATCAATCAAAAAAAAGCCACGGAATCGACCCAAAATGTGAATAGCCAGTTTTGACCGGACACTATTCAATTATGGATAAGGTATGCATGTTGGACAATGATTGGATAGCAACTTGACAGTCAGAGAAGATGTTTGGATTTCTTATAGAAATTCTCTGGTTTCTTAACTAGTGTACGACCTTTGTATATTGCACTGACCTCTTCTTGAAAAACGCTGCAGTGGTCTGGAAGCTGGAAGGATAGTTACGGACCTAGCTGTTCTGAGAAAACGCCACAGCCAACTTTTCCATCCATTTTAGATGTGAGTGTAAATGGCAATCGATGACCGTCATCATTTCTTGAGATGACTAACTTGAAAACATGGTTGAAGCAGGGAATTGAAGAAGCGAAATCCCTTTTCCTGGCGTGAATCCATTTTTCCATACTATGGTGGAGTGGCTAATATTACTCGTGCCAGAGATGTAGAGCTTTTAATCGAATCGCAGAGCACTTCGTCTACTGTCTCTTAAAGAGCTCAGTCTTTGTCGGGTCGTTGCAAAAAATGCTATTCTTCGGACCCTGTTTAGCAAGTTTACATTTAATGTTTTTGATGTATGTCCACCTAATAAATGCGCCATACGGAAGGATTGGTTCCACCATTGCCGTGTATAGTTATGATACAACATTGGGTCTCAACCTTACCTTTTCTCAATTACTCATTTGTAGCAGTTGATTACGCATGCCACTTAGCGTGCTCTTTATGCTATGATCGTTTTGAACGCTATGCTGCTATGATCGTTTTGAAATCCAGAATAAGCCCCAGGTTTTTGACGTGGTGAGAAAGGTTGATAAATACATCATCAAGCTTAGGTGGGACAAATCGTGAAAGTTTGTAACTTCTTTTGAAGAGCACAAATTCTGTTTTCTGCGAATATATTTAAAGACTCCAATCTTCGCTCCATTTTCAGAGAGTACCAAGGAAAAAATACAGTCTTCCAGATAGGATGACGACTTCGCACAATATTGCTATTGAAATATCGTCTGTATAGGCTACGAGTTTGCAGCCAGTCACTTCTATATTTCAAAGTAGCTTTTTCACCACTAAATCCCATAAAAGAAGTGATACGAATTTACAAATCTCCTTCTTATGGTGCTGTTTTCTAGGGTGCAGTTGATGTTTGTACTGCTTAGGAGTTGTCCGATGAATGTTATCAGGTTGGCATCAACATCGTTTCCCTATACCAATAGCCTTATGTCTGCCATTGTTGAGTGCATCTTAAATACCTAGAAATCCTGTTTGCGTATATTTTTGTAGCTTAGCGGTTATTCGATGTAGCTGGTGAGCGAGTGAAGAGTTTTTACAATTAATCTTCTTTTCATATAGACGTGCTGCGCCTTGGAGAGTGCTGCCAGAAACAGTTCTCAAATGAATCTCTATCAGCTTTTCCATTGTTTTGAGTATGTAAGACGTGAAAATTCCTTTGCGACTAATGAGAGGTCTTAGCCACTGTAAGTATGAAAACTATTTCTGATTTCAGAGGTGACAATCCCTAGGTGAGGAATGAAAGATTTCAGCCACTTTGGGTATAGAGACTATTTTAGCTTCTTTTCAACAATGTGGAATGTACGCCATTCTTAGATATGCAATGAAAAATTGCAGTGCGGTGTAGATCTCAACAGGTGAGATATTGTCCCCGCCAGGGAATTTGAAGGGTTAAAATAGGCTGATTGCTCAGCGTAGGAACCTTTCATTTACAGGCCTAGTGGTGGAAAGGCAGTTTGGGACCATCTGTAGATTAGCTTTGTCAGCCACATTCTCCCTACCCGGAAGTGCGGCTCCATTAGGATACCCAGCGTCTTGTGACTGGATTTCGTCCAGACCCATTTGTGTCCTTAACAGACCTGAGAAATGAAGGGAGCTTGTCATAACTTTACGCAGATGGCTAACATCCTTGCAGTTTTCTTTGTCTGCACAGAAACCTCTTCACGATATGGCGTTAAAATTTCTAACGAAGCATTTGAGCTCTTTCAGTGTATGTTTGTAAGAAGACCAGTCATTAGATTCTTTAGCCTGATTAAAGGACTTTCTACATTTTTTCTGCAGGTTTGCAATGTCCCTGGTTCACTACGGGGCCTATATTTCCCCTTCGGTTTTGTCGGACTGTATCCAGAACTTACTGCTTCAGTGAAGGCAAATGTAAGTATCTCAAGGGTTTTCTCAAAACCCAAGCTCGGGCATTGACCCAAAAACGTATTGTCATTTGACTTCTTTTGTTTCTGAATGTTGAAATTGTCAGAAGTTCATATATCAGATCGATCATTATATATAGATGGTCAGTGAACGAACATTCTTGGGATACGTGTCATTCCTTGATAGCTTGGTGGAAGGGTTCGCTCATTAGAGTGATTTCTAGTGCCTCTCTACGGCTTGCCGTGTTGAAGGTTTGATTCTCACTTTTTTTAATTGAGGCTAGGTCATGCATTAAAAAGAATAGGGACTCACCCCGTTTGTTTGTGTCAATGCTACCCAAATTGTGTTGGCTAACGCCGGCATGGGCGTTCACCCCGATTATTGTTGGAGTGCTCCGTGCAATGATTTCTCTTGCGATCCTCTGCAGGCTGAATGGAGGTGGTAGAACATCGTGTGCCATATAGGGTCATGTGCAGGACGCATCCTAGGTGAGTTTGGACTGCTTTTCCACTGCTATGGTAATGGCATATTCATCACCAAAATTATACAACTTGAACCCTTCATGCAAACACTCGATCTACCAGTTGTGTTGAAGGAGACTGTACTGTATCTCTTTATGTTCAGCCCACCAATCTTGTTTTTTACAACTCACGGTTCCTGGTCCAATACAAGCTCCTTTCTTTTTTGGACCAGGTGGAGGAGCAGTGCAGCAGATGCCGCCCTAGACTGCTGGTTTTTTATCTGAAGATACCTCAGCATCCTGACACAAGGTTTCGTAAGCCTCTTCGTCAGATAAAGCCTCAATCAAGTTGAGGTGTTGGAGAAATTTCCAAGCCAACTCCGCAGCCGAGATGTTGCTCCTTCCGTCATCGGTGTCGGAGAGGTCCGTGGTTGGGTCTACTGAAGTTTCTCCAGACTCTCACCTTCTTTACTTGATTGCCTCCTGCATGCCCATTACATTCCTTGCAGTATACTTGCAAGATGATTTTGAGTAGAGGCTCTGCGAGTCCGTTGTAGCTGTTGCCCATGTAAAGGAGATTTAGTCCTTTTGGGTGAGAAACTTCTGGCTAAATCTTTGAGTCTTTTCAGGACTTCATGTGCAGTCCTTCTATCCCTATCATCTGCTGTTTAGGGTTTTTTTTGCTTTTTAACAACTGAAAAAAGACGGTGTTGAAGGGGGTGCCAACAATGGTGTGTTCTGGCGTTTTCATCATTGCTTTGGTGTTGCTGCTCACGTCAACATGGTTCACTGAGGAGGTAGTTGCCCCTAGCATAGGCGCCTTGGTGCTTGGACTCTTGAAAAAGTGTATGGTTTACTTGTTGGATTCACAATGGATATTGTGGTTTTCTTTTCACCAAAAAGACGCTTCGTTTCCTTCATTCACTTTTCATCTGGTCCAAGTGGATGGATTATCTATACTTTTTTGAAACTCGTGGCATCTGGGTCCTCTTTCGCTCGTCAAGCAGTTTCCCTGAGACCCCATGGTTGTTTATGCCGAGGCAGCGGGGCCATGTAAAAGGTAAGCACAATCCTTAATGAGGATGTGCGGGTAGAGTCAGATCAGGGATAAATCAGGAATATGAGCCAACTGAACCTACAAGGCCAGACTATTTGCGATGAGTTTAGAATGTACCGCAAAACCTGCCAGAGCTTTACCGGAACGGAGACAGAAGTGGCATAAGTCTTAAAGCCATTTCTGCAGGGTGTCGGTCTTGAGTATGCTAGTGCAAGAACAGCACAACTACCAAGCCAAAGCTTCGGAAAAAGCCGTTCAGACAAGAGACTTGTCCATGAACATACAAAGTCGTGTCATGGTAGATTCTTTTGTGCTATTCAGGATGCACCACGAGGAAGCGATTTACCCTAAATTCCTCACTAGATCATTGCAATCATAAAAACGGGACGGTAGCCATTCCGTGTACAAGTTTAATCCGTTAAGTAGCACAATTGCATCCGATAATGGAACGAAACAAACAGCTGCAAACATTTCGTATGTTTTTCACCTAGAAACAACTTCCATTGATCATTTTTTTAATTTATTACCAAGACTGTCCTCATTTGTAAAGCTTTTACTGCTCGCTTACAACTTTTGAGCATTTCACAATTTTTTAATATCACGTTATTCACAGGGATCGAGACGCAGACACAATTCGTAGATTCGTCACACTTAACGCAACCACGATTTCAATAAGGGCTCACCGGTGGGTTATGAGTTAGATGGTTTCATGTTTACATCTCTCTGGGACGAATCCCAATGGTAGGCGGTGACGCAGAAACGGCACTCCTTTTTAGGCCTAAATACTTTTCAACTAACAGTGACTAAAATAACGCGCCAGCTACTACCTCTATCTCTTCGCTCGACTTTTTCCGACCCGCGACCTTGTCCCATGCTGTACAAACCTTCACCCTTCAATTTCGGTTACATTTAAGACTGCCAGTCGAGGCATAACGGCATAAACTGCACCTGTTATGCCATGGTCACCCTCTTCAATCCCAGCCTTTTCGCGGGTCAGAATTTTAATTCGACTTCCGTTGCTTTATAGCAGAACACCCGATTCTAAGGGTATGGCGATGGAGTGCCACGTCGTTTGTCATTAAAACATCTTTCTTTTTATTTCAACTGAGCCTGGGACCAGCTTTGGCAGAACCATGGCTCTAATTTTTCAATATTTCATACTAAGCTTACATGCGCTTCTCATATATGACCAGCATTGACTTGAAAAAATGATTTAAGCATATTATTATTGATCTGGTGTAGGAAGATTTCGTCAATTGAGCTCAATCAAAAAGTGATCTTCAACTCACTCAGCCACAGACGGACATCAGTAGAAATTTAAAAGACATAATTTTTGGTGGGTAATTCAAAATTTCCTAGACTACCTTGCGTTTATTAATGCTGTTTCCAGCCTAAAGTTAATATCTTTTGCACGTATACCAAAGAAGAAGAAAATTGCTTCACTAAAAACATGGAAATGTTGAATTTCAAACGAGATATAACATGCCCCTTTCATAGATAATATCCACAGAACGTCATATATACAACGTTAATTTTATATATACAAACATTCTTCTTAATTGAATTTGCCAATTTCAAAGTGAACTTTTCAATAATTGCAGCAAATGAATAACTAGAAACGGTAAAATATTGATTTGGAAAGCATGATTTTGCAAGACCTGCTTTGACGTAATTATTGCTTCATAAAAGTTATATATTATATATGGTATATTGATCCAAGACCGCATCAATTATAACACCAAATTTAAATTTTCAGCTCTATCTTTTTAGTTTCTGTCACGCCCCTGACCATTGAGATGGTAATACGGCCAACGTTAAGCAAAAATTTATTGAAATTTTGTCGTTTCGATAATCCTCACTAATGTACAAATATAGAATTACAAATCACCTCTAAGATCATGAAAACTCATGTGGCAACATGAAATTGAAAAACCCTCGTTAAGAAAACGCCTCTTAATTGTGCACTCTTCAGCAATATCTTGCACCTGGAAATTTCACTGACTTGAAGCAATTGGACTTAGTTTTTTGTTTCAAATTCACTTACTGGTTGTTTCATGAATCTCATTTCACAATGATTACTCAGAATAATCTTTTTTGAAAGAGCAGATGGCGTTATATCAATAAAAATACATTACTAATTTTAGTTTTACTTACTTACCAAATCATTGACGTTTCATATACAAGTTGATGCAATTTGTAGTTGGGTTGAACATTATTTCTTCCTATGCATGTACAATGTTTTGTTTGTTCGGTTCCGTCCCTGTTCTACTTCTTCATTTGATATGTCAGTCTTGTATTCGTTTGCGACAATGAGAACGTGACTAATTAGTTCCCTGTTCAATGGTTTGCGAGTAGTTCTCTCTTCAAAGTCAAAGACGTAAGGTGTTTTGAAAAAATTGTCATGATCGGAAAAAGGTTGTTGGGGAGCAAAAGTAAACCAGGGCCGCTTTTATCTGGACCAACCTCCAAAACCAAGAAACTGGCGTCGCCGTTATCTTCAGATAATGCCGTATTTATTCCTTGCATTAAATCTCTCGATAATTTGAAAACATTACCGAAATATGCCGCAGGTAAATCGTAACTAAACTAAACTTTAAAATAATGCTCTTTCTTAAAATAGAGCGAGTAAAGTGGTTATTGAAATGCGATAGAAGATAAGTACTGTTATGGGCTTATAAAATCAAACACTGCTTTCATTACAAACTTATTTATTTTTCACTTTAAGGATTCTTTTAACAATAGAACAGAGTTTAGAACAGAGTATTTAAAACAGAGTGACTAAAACAGAGTGTCTAAAACAGAGTGTGTCTTACAATGAGGGCCTCAGCCTTTTATATTATAATTCTTAATTTCATAACTTAGCCTGATTGACGAATTTGCGAATTCAACTTTAAGTTCCCAATTCAATTAAAATATCAGTTATAGAAAGTTGCGTGTTCTCTTGATGAGCCATAATAGAATAAAATCTTTTTTTTTTTTAATGAAACACTTGGTTTTTTTGACTCACAAACTTTATTATTAGCACGACGCGTTTCGATCCTTAGATCATCTTCAGGTTACATACAATGTATAATATTTCTTGGTTTTGTTCTTAAGTAATTAATGGTTGAAGGAGTGGTGATTGGAAGGGAAGGGTAATATCATTTAGTAGGTTTTCCTTGCTCTTTATGGCCCGCCGAATCTCAATCTAAGGCGCTGATGCACTGTCTTTGAGACCATTGCGCTGATAACAAACATAATTCTCAGTAACACGCAGTTGTACACAGTATATAACATTTCGTATCACTTCGAACCAAATTTAAAACCAAGTAGCAACTTGCTCGTATCACAGTTGCTATTGTCGGAACAATAAAATTTGCTTGCGGAGCAATGTTTATTTTAAATATTAAAAGCTGAGACTTGATATTGGCTTTGGACTTGATGCTGCCATAACTTCTTGATCTTCGAAGTGAAAATTGACCTAAATTTTGATTTTACGCGTTTCTAGTGGGGATTCAACTTTTGGTTTTAAATTACGTAATTTTATTTAACCCTACATCACTAAACATATTTTGGTGTAACTCTGTCACTAAACATTCGACTGAAAGACTAACAAATAAAAACTCAAATATTTAATGAATTTATTATATTTATTGAAAAAAGGAATTGAAATATTTAAAGTAAATCCTACAGATTATATCTATGACATAAAAAGTCTCTTTTTTCAGTTCGTGCAGTTATTACACGTTGGAACCGTGTGTTCGCCACAAATGGCTCTTTTACACAAGTGACACGAATATTTGGTCGTTCTGCGTTTTTTGTACGGGCAAAATCCGCAAATTTCTCTTTTATTTGTCTTTTCTTGAGTCGAACTCGAAGGAACACTATCAATTTTTATGATATCTCTTATGTAGTCTTTGATATTTTTTCTCAAAGTTGGCATATTGTAGCTAGTGATGGGCACTATCGATAGTTTTTACTATCGATAGTACTATCGATAGTTGAAAAAACTATCGAATAACTATCGCCTATCGATAGTTTTTATTCAGAACAACGTTAGACACTATTGTCGATGTTAATGAATGAAGACAACCGTGAGGTGTGACGTCTAAGGTCCGCACATTCAACATCCCAGTTAATAATTACGGATCGATTTAGTTGTGTGCAAATTGCAATGCAAAACGATCGCTACCATTACACACACAAGAAAAAAGTTTTATTCTTCGAGCCGGAATTATCACATGTTTAAATTTCAAGTCAATCCAACAAAATTTTCTGATCGCCTCGCCTCGATCCGAAAGATGCAGCTTGGACATTTGAAACACACTTCAAGTATACTACATACATATAAGCACCACTCAATCCCTGTGACGTGACGCGATGTCCATCGCCCACTCACAATGTGGTGTTCGCTTTGCCACATTTCCATAAAACCCAAACTATCGATAGCGATTTTCATTCATTCGGAAAAGTTATTCGATAGTCTCAAGCGATCGTCATTTTCATTCATTGGTAACATTTATTCGATAGTTTCTGGCGATAGTTTCTGGCGATAGTCTTTTTCATTCTCCAGAAAAAGTTATTCGATAGTTTTATTCGATAGTCTTTTTCATTCACTGAAAAAAGTTATTCGATAGTTTTTGGCGATAGTCTTTTTCATTCACTAGAAAAAGTTATTCGATAGTTTTATTCGATAGTTTTATTCGATAGTCTTTTTCATTCACTGAAAAAAGTTATTCGATAGTTTTATTCGATAGTAAAAACTATCGAATAACTTTCCGATAGTTATTCGATAGTGCCCATCACTAATTGTAGCGCTCGTGCAAAAATGACTCAATAAGACCATCTGCCACGTTTTCAATCAAAGTTCTACGCTTCAAAGGTTTCTGACGTGACTTTAACATATTAGATACATAAATGACATATGTATTGACCATGCACAAATTTAAAATGTCATATAGTATGGTCTGAGGCCATCTATTTATCTTGCGACTGGCACTCATTCCTGAGCACATTTGGTCGACAGTATCGACGGCACCTTTGGTGCTATTATAAAAATGTACGATTTGTGGCTTGTTTGTGGTACTATTAATACTGGGCTGGTCATGTGCTGTAGAAAGAAGATAAACCATTTTATTTTGCTTTGGTTTGAACGACACCAATGTCACCGCAGAATCAAAGCAAAACATTGAAGTGCCCACCCTTCTTTCTTTTGACTGTTGAATTTCCTTCGGAACTTCTCTCTTGTTGGCGCGTATTGTGCCAACAATAGTTAATTTGTAGGGATCACGTAGCAAAGCTGAAGCCAAAGGCACAGAAGTAAACACATTGTCCATTGTTACGTTTCTGTTGGTTCCATATAGAGATTCACACAGATGTTTCACATAGTATGTTGCAAGAGGCTCGTTCCCAGTGACAGTTCCTTTACCTAAATAAGGCTCTGCATTATAAACATACCTTGAGTTCGAGTCAGCTACCATCACAATTTTGATGCCATATTTATTGGGTTTGTTTGGTAAATACATCCTAAATGGGCATCGTCCTCTAAACCCAACCAGTTGTTTGTCAATAGTTACATATGAACTTGGTTTATATCACTTTCTACAATTTGTAATGAAATCTTCGCAAAGTTGCAGTATTAGGGCAAATCTATCTACTGCCTTCCGCGGCTGTCGTGTATTTTTATCATCAAAACGATAACATTTTAGTAAAAAATCGAATCTTTCTGCACTCATACATGCTTTGAAAACAGTGCCGCTTCTTTTGGGATCAAATAATACTCTGGTGGGTAAATGATTACTTTTCATAGCTGCCGAATGCATCAGAAGCCCAAATAATGCTTTAATCTCCTTTGCTGATGTGTGAGATATTTTATAAGAGTCTGCTATATAATTTATTTTTTGCAAGTCTATTTCAGCATTCGTATGAACAACAACCGCATTGATCATTTTGTCAGTAACAAACAAATGAAATAGGGGCACAGTATCAACTAAATCTTTTGCTTCATCGACAGTTCCAGGGATAAAATGAACAATATTACGGCTTGAACGACATTTTGAACTGCGAGGAATAGTTGCTCATTTATATTTATTTTTTTCCATAAATGTGACCCTGTTCTAGTTGAATCACTATATCTTCGGAAGAATCCTGAGCCGAATGACGACGTTCTGCTGGCTGGTGTATACTATCGTCATCAGAATTGATTGCCCTTCTTATGTTTCGGTTTCTCCCAATAATAATTAAATCTTGCTCAGAATCAGAAGACTCATCATTTTCTTGATCGCTTTGGTCGGTATCGACCACTGAATCTTGCTCTAAATTGTCTTCAATTTCAGAAGCAGAATTATGACCACCAAGTACCCCTTCTTCTTGTTCAGTATCGCTGCTATCACATGTGGAAAGAATACTCAATATATTTTCCTGATCTCTTTCTCAATTCATCTAAAACAAAAAAATGGTTACAAAAAATTACAACTCTTAGTAGATGCGATTCTTTCATATACAAAAATAAAACTGTAACTAAACAGGTGCAGAAACTAAGCAAAAGTAATATCACATTATATTTATCGTAAATATGTTACAAAATGTAATAAAAAAGTGATATTTTAAGACTTACCACGGTTGTTTTAAATTACGTTGTCACTAAACACTCGTCTGTGAGACGAACAAACCGCGATACCTCCGAAACTAGGAAGCGTGCATTCGCGTCACGTGACATTCACGAAGGTACTAAGAGCTCCGCGGCGGTCAAGAGACCAGAACATACCAAAACATCGAATGCGTGGGATGTCGGTCGACTGTGAGACGAATGATCAGTGATCTAGGGTTAAAGATTTTTGATTTACGTTTTCAAATGATATAAATGATAATAAAAAGTATAATTGAAACTATGATCGAAATCGAGGTGCCAATTGTTGATTGGTTATATTTTTCTCTAATGTTAATCTTTTCGATTCGGTGTAACTTTAAGAATTTGTCATTTTAAAATGTAGTTGCTCTAAAGGTAGCACGTTCCTATATAGCTAATTATAGTAGACGGTAAAAGGATATGAGAATTATACAATTCTTGGTGGTTTTCAAATAGCAAGTTGTTTATAAAAACCTTGCATTTTTTGTACTTTAATTCGTATTCGTTTTCCTTTGGTGAATTGCAATTATGAATATTTAAATTTGGTTATTAACAAAATTGATTACATTTTTGTGATGGAAATTGTTGACAATTGTGAATTTTAATTTTTTAATTTCTGTGCAATTTTGCCGTTTAAAAATACATAAATTATTTAACTAAATGAGGTCTTTAGCGTATTCGGTATATTAGTAAAATGCATTGTTACATTTAAGATAAGTATTTGTATTAGTTAACAATTCGAAATTATTATGGCTTGAAATTGGATGCAGAAAATATTTAGTAAAAGGATGACTAGTGTAGTGAGGCATAGTGATAAATATAATATTTGTTTGTTTTAACATGACACAAGTTTTTATAACCTTTAGTTCTATTGTGACATTGATTTTATCTATTTCTCAATCATCAAAAATGTATCTAACAAAAAATTCTTTTTGACATAAATATTCTTTAATTTTCTCAATATTTTCATTTATTCAATGTGCATCATATTCTTAATTTCTTACATATTCAAATTCGATTACATACCATTTTTTTCTATAAAATCATTAAGTTCAATAACATACTTAATAACTTTATTGAAGTTTTCAGATGGTTTTATTTTCAAATTTTTGCGTTATTGGATCGGGATATTTTTTGTAGTTGATGAAATAAGAATTTTTTTAAAGATATTTAATTAATAAAATAAGTCTATTAATATTAGGGTGATCGAAATGACTGTTATCGAAGTTTAAATTATGAACAATGATATAAGCTGCTTCATTTGCTGATATGTTGATATTACAGTAGAATCTCGAAAAAGTTAACTCGCGTGAAAGTTAATCGCTCGGTTAAGTTAACCGAATTTCAGCTTCCACGTGCCGCTCTAAAAAGTTAATTTTTCAGTTAACTTTTCTGAGCCTATGAATTTTTCAAACCAACCGCTTTTTTCGGTCACAAAAGTGGCAATTTGGCCCCTTTTTAAAAATTCACAATGGCAACGCTGAGCTCTAATTTTGTTTATTGGAGTATTCCCCGAATTTCGTTTCTGTTTTGAGCTGTCATCGTCAAACAACTTTGATTTAGTCAGTCGTGAGCGTTTTAATTTGAGAGTTCTGTGTTGTTTATTTAAAAAATGTCAACAAAGTAAAAGAAATCATCGCAAATTAGATTAAATTTACAACAGAAAGTAGAGATTTAAGAAAAAAACTTGATCAAGGTATTCACGGAAAACGATTGGCGTTAGATTATGGAGTATTTAAAGTAGCCATCTCCAAAATAAAGAAAAAAAAGTCATGAAATTTTGGAAACTGTGTCGAACATATATGAAAAAGCACAGAAGAAAACACTACATAAACCGGAATACGCTGATCTTGAGGCAAGCTTGTATAAATGGTTCTTGGACCAACGACAGCGTAATTGTGCAATGACTGGTCCAATTTTAAAATCAAGAGCTAAGCACGAATTCGCCATACTGCACCTTGGAAAAAAATTTAATGGCTGACAAATTTTAAGAAAAGCCATGATATTCGTCAACTCAAAATTTGTGGGGAAATTCTTTCAAGCGATATGTCGGATGTAACACCTTTCATTCATAATTTACGAGCAAAAATTGACGAAATGGACATCTCCGACTCGCAACTATATAACGCAAACGAAAAATCTATGTCTCTTATTGTATTTTTTTTCAATTTTAAAAACCACTTAGAAAAGTTAATAGTTCGAAAAAGTTAATTACCCTTGGGACATTTCGGTTAACTTTTTCGAGATTCTACTGTATTTAAGAGATAAGTTTTATATGATTTCAAATTAATGTTCTTATTTCTGATTGTTATAAATCCGTTATCTAACGTTGGATCGATCACTTTCATTTGCTGTCCATTTACAAGCATCATCCATAATGAAAAGGTTATTACTACTTGAAAATGCATCTGTGGAAAGAGATGGTACTTGTTCATTATTTTGTTATTCCTTCCTTTTCAGATGTAATTCCTTGTGATAATTTCTAAAACGCATATCGCTAGTTTTATATTTAACACGAGGTTTAAGTTTATGAGGTTTAACTTTAATATAAATAGGATTTATTTCTTCTGATTTTCGATTTTCGTTGCAATATTTTATCATTTTTGTTTTGAAATTCTGTAGATTTTTATAAATTAAATAGTATTTTACTCGATTATGGTGAACATTAATTAGAGATTTCTTTGTTGCTGTATGTTGAGTTGTATATCCCCAATACTTCTAAAATGGGGTTATATATTTTGAAATCTTCTACTTGCTTCATTTAAAGTTTTGTGGAAGACTTCTGTTAGTCTAAAGGGTTCTTTGATTGGTTTTTGCTCATGTTTTCCTTAACATAAATTTTGCAATTATTAATATACTTGGTGATTCGTTCTTTTAAATTTGGATTGTAAAATTGTTTTCGTAAAATACTGTATAGCTTGTTTATTCCTGAATGGTTGAATTTTCGATGCACAGATGCAATTTCTTCTGATATTTCTTCTAAGGGAGAATCCATTAGATAATGGTTGCACTTTAAAAATGTAACATTTGGATTATCTCTCATCCATTGCATATAGGCATCTTGAAAATCTTTCCAAATTTGTATATCTGTAACTTATATTCCTAGATGGAGTATGATTTTTCAAAATATATTCGTATGCTTTTTCATTTGGTGAATGGTGCGTTGATATTATTCTTTCCTTATTGTTGTGAAGTTTCACTATTTTTGACGAAATCGTTTTTGTTGGGAAAGGTTACTTAATATTTATGAAAACATATAAACCATCTTCAATATGAATTGACATTTTATTTTATCGTCATGAACCCTTAGAAAGCAGACTCGATCTTTACTGTAAGAAAATCTACAGTAGACTAACAAGAAACTATTTACTAGAACTTATCCAAACTATACTAATAAAATATAGGGTGTATACATGTGGCCTGCAGATGTTGAAAAGATTTTAATGACTCTTTTATCCTTAAAAGGCACATGGTTATTTATTAGTCTTTTAAGAGATTTCCCCGACAAATTTTATTACTTTATGAGTATACCTTTCTGAACAACAATCTTCGTCCACTTATCATACTTTCAATAGATATATTTTAATGACCATGTAGAAAATATTCATACAGTTTTGTTATTTTTTTCAAAATTATCTGAGTTTGGGAAACATATAACTGTTTTTCGGATATAAAAATATATTCGGTGTTGTCTTTCTCCGCCGTATGTTTGTAGCTTGATCTGAACTTATTTCATTTTCATTATTTCTTCTAATTTTGACTCTTAATAATTCGTCATCTACTTTGTTTGCCTTTTCGAGTATGTATTCGATTCATAGTTATATTTCTCTAATTTCAGTTTGCAACGTTGTAATTTTTGGTTTGGCTCTTAAATTTGATAAATATTTTAGTGATTTATGATCAGTTTGCAGTTTGAATTTCACACCGTCTAGGTAAGGCCTGAAATATTTGGTGGCTCATATTATAGTCAAAAGCTCTTTTTTAATAGTCGAATATTTGACTTCGTTTTCACAAAATGTTCTAGAAGCGTATCCTATTAGATGTCCTTGTTGAGACAAAACTGTACCAATCAAATATTGTAATGCGTAGTAGTGAGTTTAATTTTTTTTTGTGAAATCTGGATATTTGAATATTGGTTTCGCTTGTAAATACGACTTTAATCTATTAAGGGGGTATGGTATTTTTTTCAAATTTTTTGATTTTTTTTTCCTTTAGGAGTATTGTGTGAAAATTTCAAGTTGATTTGAGCAAAAATAACGGAGATATGGTATTTTTAATATCAGTACCTCCAAACCGTATTTTCGCGCCTATCGCATGCATAGCGTCAAATCGCTTTTGCGGCCTTTATGCGCATGCGGCCTTAATAGAAAGTCTCAAAAGGGGCCCTGTGGGTGCTCTCTATAGTTCTCTTTACTTTTTCTGTGTGTATGTAGTTATATATAATTATATATGTGACTGACAGCTGTGTATATCTCACAAAGCAGTTAAACACGTGCGGAGTAAACTTTTATCAATTCAGTTCAAATTTTTTTCATATTATATTGTAAAATGCCAAAAAAAAGTTAGTAGAGATGACAGAAAAGCTACTAAAAAGTATTTATGTAGAAATAAAAAAAAGGTACCTCCAAAACGCAAGGCAAATGAAGTTGAATGCAGTACATCGTCGAAAAAAATAAAAATAAATACTAGTGCTAACATATCTGAAGATTTGGATAAACACTACAGGATTATTGACTTTGTGCTTGTTTTCTCTACTCTTTCTATATTAGTAAAGTGTGCTAATTGTGACAGTGAAGTTAGTTTTCATTCATGTAAAAAAGAAGGTCTCGGTTTTAGTGTCAAGTTGACTGCAAAAATTGTGAAGCTCGTTATATTCCATCCAGTGCGAGAATTAATTCTAATCAATACGAAATAAATACGCGTTTTGCTTTTGTGATGCGGATCTTGGGCTTGGGTTTAGCTGGCTGTAATAAATTTTGTGGCCTTTGAGTGGAACCTCAACAATCGTTGAAATTGCAGCAAATGTAGCTGCATGCACTTTCAATGAAGGAAATTTTGCGCTGCCGGCCTTTTTGGAAGACTTGGGCGTAGGTGTTGGTCCAAGTTCTCATGAATGGGCGAGGGAAGAAGATAATGAACGCATCAGTAGAGCAGATCAACAAGCTGCACAGCAGACCAAAGAAGTACGAGTTTTGCGCCGCCAGCAGCAGAAAGATGATCTAGACATCCTTGCTGATTCTCCTTCACTATATGGGCCCGGTATTGACGATTCTGTGTGAGTAGAGAAAAAAATAACACAAAAAAAACTTTAAACGCGTTTTCTGAAACTTTACAATTTTTCAAGCCGGTGTTCAACGTAACTTAAATTTTATTGAACCGATCCTTCTGAAATTTTGCACACTTATTCTTTAGTCATTTTACCAGGTACTGACGAAGAGTTTTTCTATTTTAGATTTTTTTTTATAAAATTTTTTTTAGTAAAAGATCGAATGTTCGAAAGAAAATTTTTGTTTTTTTACCTTTTTTTGACTTTAAACTTATGCCAAAAATTCAAAAATCAAAATAAACGAAAAAACTCAACGTCACTACCTGAAGAAACTAATTAACTAACAGATTCTTTTTGTTTTTTTTTAGTTACAGATGATCCAGTCATTAGATATGATGAACACCGGTTTTTTAGCGGCGGTTTTTTCAAATCACTGTCGATGGCTTGTTTTTCAATATTTTTACTTCAAAATTTCAGAAAATATTGTTTTTATATTGTACTTTAAGATGTCCATTTATAAAATAAACTGTTCTTTACTATATTTCAGAAAAAAATTCTTAAATTGTTGTTAAAAAACACTAAAAATACCATACCCCCCCTTAAATGCGCCTATGTATTGTTTTTTTAGATATGTCGATTGTCATATTTTTCGTTAAGTATGTACTCGGTCATTTGCTCCGCAATTTTCGCGTAATCTTTTACGAATTTACTGTAAAATCCTGTTAATCCCAAAAATGACCTGATTTCTTTCTATGTTTTTGGTATGGGAAATTTCGTAATAGCCATTAATTTACTTGGATTTAGCTTGACCCCTTCTGTAGTAACAACGTGTCCAAGGAACTCTGTTTCCTTTTTCAAAAATTCGCATTTGTCCAATTGTATTTTCAAATTGGCTTAATCAAGAACAGATAAAATGCTTTTCAATAAAATAATATGCTCATCAAGCGAAGTACTGAGGATTATGATATCCATGTACACGCAACATTTTTTTCTCGATGTGTTCCAATAGAAAATCGTTCATGAGTCTCTGGAATGTAATTGGGGCATTTTTCAGCACGAATGGCATTCTGAGAAGCACGTAATGGCTATTTTCCGTCGAAAATGCTGTTTTGTGTTGATCTTCACTAGCAATCTCTATCCGGTGGAAACCCCTCGCAAGGTGGATAGTTGAAAAATATTGGTATTTGCTTAGATACCAGTATCCTCTCGTATAAATTGGATTGTATTTTGTTGAGTTTAATTTATGTTTTATTTCATTAGAAAAAATGAAAGTTTGATTATATTTATATGAAACACGTTTTAACAAGTAAGCGATTTTAAGGAATTTAATTTTTCCTTTATTAATAAGATGATCAATTTTAAATTGTTTTGTTAGTTCATATTCTGGCATTTCTTTTCTCATTGCGAATATTTCTTCCGGGAGATTATAATTAAAATTGAACTAAAATACTTGTTAGCAGAGTGTTTGTTGAGGAACAATGGAGTCTTGCTGTAATGTGCTTGCGTATCGGTTGCCGGACTGTGACTGACTCGTGGCGGTCTCGTGTCGCCAGGTGCCTAACGGAGGGAAGAGCGCATAGTGCCGCTGGAGGGGTAACTGGGAACGTTATCAGCCCTAACACTTCCCCTCGATATGCGAACGACCTTCAAAAATGGTCATATGCTTACGACTCATTTGAATCAACATTATGCATTTGTCGTGTTTTGGACGTGACAGCCCTTTGGTTTGGATGTCTGCTGCCATTTCTTCCGTCGAGACGTATCGTAGTCATAGTAGATCCTCGGTGACGACTTGTCGAACAAAATGATGACGTACGTCAATGTGCTTGCTCCGAGCGTGGAACACGGGATTATCGGCGAGTTTTAAGGCTCCTTGGTTATCGCTGTAAACTACAATATCTGATGATTCCTTAGGGTTCAGGGATAATAACAACCCCTTCAAATAGATGGCTTCTTTCGCAGCCTCTGTCAGAGCCATGTATACGACCTCTGTTGAAAATAAGGCGACGGTCCTCTGCTTCCTAGATTCCCATGTAACCGCGCCTCCATTGAAGAGAAAAATGTACCCGGTGTAAGAGCGTCTGTCCACCGCACAGTTGGCCCAGTCTGAATCCGTGAATCCGGTGAGCGATCCGTCGCCCAATCCGTAAGTGATTCCTAAGTTCAGCGACCCCTTCAGGTATCGCAAAATACGTTTAGCGGCATTCCAATGCTCTCGCCTATAATTCGTCAGGAATTGACTTAGGGAGCTTACTGCGTAAGCAATGTCGCGCCTCGTTGCAGTAGCGAGGTACATGAGAGCGCCAACTAACTCTCTGTACGGCAATTGGGCCGATTCTCTATCCATGGCGCTTTCCGGACGGGTAAGCTTGACTCCAATGTCTGTAGGCGTTGTGACGGAATTGGAGTCGGTCATACCAAACCGATTCAGGATGTTGACGATGTATCCCCTTTGATGGATTGTCATTCCAGAATCATCTCTATTGAATTCTATACCGATGCAGTAGCTAATCTTGTCACGGTCCTTGATGTCAAACTTGCGCGCCTAGAACTTCTTGAATTTGTCGATTTCCTCTATCTGTCGTCAACATATATCGCGATTAGAAGCGTAGTTCCTTTTGGATGTAATCGGTAGACGTACGGATCGGCCTCAGTTGGACAACCGCCGTATTCCTTTATGATCTCGCTGATTGTGGCGTGCCAGCTTCTAGCGGCTTGGCGGAGTCCATAGAGGGCCTTCTTAATTAGGCATACTTTGTCCCCCTCCTGGATCTCAGCGAGCATTGTTGCAGCCTTGTCTCGAACACTATTTGGAGCAGTCTTCATTTTTGCGACTCGCTCCAGAATTTCTTCGAATAGTTCCGGCGGCTCCATCAGAATTTGTTCTTCGATGTCTCCGTTTAAATACGCCGTCGTGACGTCAATTTGATGCAGCGTCATGCGATACTTCGCTGCCAATGCAGTCAGAAGGCGAATTGAGCTCAGGCGAGCTACTGGAGCGAATGTCTCGTGGAAATCTACGCCGGACTTCTGCGAAAAACCTTTCGCTACTATTCGAGCTTTTCTTCTCTCTACTTCTCCATTCGAGTCGTACTTATTTCGTAAAACGAATCTGCTGCCAATCACGTCGTGGTTTGGTGGTCGCCTTATTAACTCCCATGTATTGTTTTTTACGATGGAGATCAGCTCCTCCGTCATTGCGTGATACTATTCATTCACTTCTGGATTCTGACAGCTCTCGTATGGGTTCTTCTTTGACCGTATTTTCTTGATTTCCTGGTTCCTCGATGACGTTTTCGGATACGGGCTCGTTTGTATCCGGTAGAGACATCCCTTGCGGTTGTATCACGTCGATTGCCACTTTTTGTGGCTCGTCTTCCGAAGTTTCGTTTTGGAGTTTGTCGAATTCCCTATTCGACATATACTTGTCGTTGTACGAACTTCCTTTTTCTGTTCCCAGAAACTTCACATCTCTGGATACAATGACCTTTTTGTCTGGCACTGACCATATTCTGCACGCCTTCGATGATTCAGAGTACCCAATGAAAATTCCTTTCATGGATCGCGACTCCAACTTCCCCTTATTGAGAGTTCGGTCAAGAAAGTAGACTTCACATCCGAAGTCCCTGAGATGGCTGACGTTGGCCCCCTCCACTTCTCGTAGGGAGTCCGGCCGCCTAGGCTCTGTGACGGGCACCGATTACGAATGTAGTTTGAGGTCGCGATAGCCTCACCCCAAAACGATTTCGGAAAACCTGATTGAGTAAGAAGGCACCTTGCCATTTCCACTAAGGTGCGATTCTTCCTTTCCGCCGTCCCGTTCTGTTCGGGATTGTACGAAATGGTGAGCCTTCGTTAAATTCCAGATCTTTTGAGGAAATTGTTAAATTCGGCACTCAAATACTCCGTTCCGTTGTCCGTTTGGAGATATTTTATCCGTTTACCGGTAAAGTTTTCGGCATAGGCTTTGAATTCTACGAAGCGCTTGAAGACATCACTCTTCTTTGCGATCATTCTCACATGGCACCATTTGGAGTAGTCATCGATAAAAGTAACGAAGTACTTAGCCTTTCCGTTCGTTTCTACACGCATAGGTCCGCACACGTCCGAGTGTATGAGTTCTAACCGAGCCGAGACATTTTTGCTTCCGCACAAATTTCACACTGTAATGGTCCACGGAACGCTTTTAAATTGAGGCCCCGCACATGTTTTTCTCGATCACACTTTACTAAGTCTTTTAGATTTAAGTGGCCGAGCCGGCGATGCCACTTCTCTATTTCGCGATATTCTGTTTTTACTGCGCTAGAATTTTTAGTTACGAGATTACACTCCGGTCGCGCAAGGCTTTCGAGGTAATAGAGTCCATTAATCCGATTAGCCACGCATTTTGTATTGCCGGCCTTGTCGGTTATGTATGCGGACTTCTCGTTGAAAACTACCTTGTAGCCTTTGTCGGTAATCTTCCCGACCGACAGTAGGTTTGAGCGCAAATCAGGAACATGTAGCATATCACTCAGCGTAATGTCTGTTTTTCGTCCATTAGACGTCGTTGCTATTGTCACAGTTCCTTTTGCGTTTATTTTCGCTGATGCACTACGCGCTAGATTTAGTCTATCGGTCGCACAGCTCACTAGGTCACTAAATTCAGTCACATATTTGCAAATATGTGACGTGCAGCCACTGTCCAGACACCATTGTTGGCTACGAGATACTTCGCAAGCACGCGCAGCGCTTTCGTTGTTGCTGACTGCCGGCGTTGTCTGTCTCGTTTTCTCGGAGATATCCGTGAGACTTCGAGGAGTCTTGCGCGGCGGGAGAGTCGTTCGCGAGGCAGACGGTGTCCCGACCGGTTCGTTCCCAGCGCCGTCGCCAGTAATGCAACCGCCATTAATCTTGGGCTCTTCCGTCAAAGTTCGGTAGATTCCATCTGTCGTGCCGCTATGCTTTGTTTCGGCCATTGCGTAGAATCCTATATCCTCGGCTCTTTTCGCGGTTTGTATTTTACGCGAATAGCAATCGACCGCTTTATGCCCGACTTTTCCACAATTATGGCACTTAAACTTTGCCTTTTCCCTATCTGCTTCAGATTTCGATGCTGGATGCTTTTTGTATTTCCAATGTTTCTTTCCGGCGGTCATTGCTTTCTGGTCGGGAGCTTCCGCGTCTGTTTTTCGAGCGTCGCTCTCCTCGATTATTTTAATGCGCAATGCCTCTGGCGTGGGCAATTCATCGCGTGATTCGATGGCGCATCTGAAATTTTCATACTGGAACGGTAGACTGTACAGTAACAGTATCGCGAGAAAGTTAGGATTGACGATCACCTTCATCTCGTGCA
This sequence comes from Oxycera nigricornis, assembly GCA_963942545.1. NCBI lineage: Eukaryota > Metazoa > Arthropoda > Insecta > Diptera > Stratiomyidae > Oxycera > Oxycera nigricornis. Next base: position 74,746 of record CAWWDL010000005.1, on the reverse strand, counting down.
GCTTGTCCACGGCGTCGAAAAATTTACGGACATGCTCGCGCACGTCGTCTGCAGCACGAGGCGTTTCAAAAGCGTAACCTTACGTGCCGGCCCCTTTGACTGGTAGATTCCTTCGAGTCTTTGCTAGATTTCTCTTGATGACATGCACCCTTTAATTTGCTTCAATTCACAAGGGTGGATCGAGAGGATGAGATCTGCGTTTGCCTTGTCATCTTTATCTATCCATTCGTCTCGAGCTCTATTCGTCGCGGGATCGCCTTCCACGATTTCCGGCTTCACACTTGTTCCACTAGTATACTTCCATTCGTTATTTTTGGTAAGTATTGCCTGCATTTGCATCTTCCAGGTATCATAATTGTCTTTCATGAGGGGCTCAATGCGACTTGCGCCACTGGCACTCATTTTGGATGTTCGAGTCTTTTTATGCACTCAACACAATGGGGACAATTATCGCTTCAGCACTTGTTTCGCGGACACTTATTGACACGATTTTCTGGGCCCATAACCTGTTACCAGAGTGTTTGTTGAGGAACAATGGAGTCTTGCTGTAATGTACTTGGGTATCGGTTGCCGGACTGTGACTGACTCGTGGCGGTCTCGAGTCGCCAGGTGCCTAACGGAGGGAAGAGCGCATAGCGCCGCTGGAGGGGTAACTGGGAACGTTACCAGCCCTAACAATAATCGATTACTGCAAAATTTTCTATTAAAATATCGTTTCCGAGAATGCCATCCTGATATGAATCGTAGTTTGTAATTAGGAATTCAACATGTTTGCGCATATTCAAATTTTTGAATGCAAATACTAGAATTTTAAAATTTATTACTAAAATTACGTGTATGGTTTTATCGTAACACGAGGTTCTTTAAGGGGTTATACCTATGTAAAGGCTAAAAACAAGCCTTTTTTCAGGATTTTTTTTCAAGGATTTTGAAAGAAAAGCTTTTATAAATAATATATCAATATAAAGGGCAACTTTTCGGGAGTGCAAAAATTTTTTTTATTTTAAATTCCATACAAAATGGCGGCTGTAGTGCACGTCAAAGTCACTAGTATTTACAAAAGACGTTCCGCGGCCGGACAAGTTTCTCAGCCCCATCTGCATCTGGAACAATAAATTTTTTTTTCATAAACTCCATGAGTTTTGCTAGTGAAGTACACACGATAATAGTTTAATATCGATTTTTCGCAAAATGGCGACAATTTAACAAAAAAGTTGCATTTTCGACCCAAAAAAATGACTTCGATTGTTTATAACTTTTTTTAAACAAAACCAATCACTAAAATCGTGTGTACTTCACTAGATAATCATATCAAGAAGCTACAGTTATAACGGCAAGTCAATCGGATGAAAACTGAAAGAGTTTCGTTTCCGGCAAATTTCAAAAATACACTTTCGAGATAAACGCGTTTGAAGTTTCAAAACCTTATAAAGTTGTAAATTTTCAAAATTTTACTATATACCAATTTTTTAACCATTACTCTGCTATCCCAGCACCATACAGTTGGCCTTCCAAGACCGTGGATTTCTCCTCCTTGTCCATTCTTGATGCTAAAAGGCCGCGTCTCGCCTCTTTTACAACGTCGGAAATTGAGCGCTCAGCAGCCTTTATTCGCTCGGCGTCTGTTTCTAAGCAGAAATTGTAAAAATTAGGTCCTGCAGTCAATTCTAATGAGTCTCAAACGAATGGCGATTAGGCGGATGCCTGTTGCTGATCTTGCTGCGCTTCTGCGATGAACTACTTGCTTTACTGCCTTTAAGGCCACTGTACAGTTCACTACTCATTTCTAACACTTTTTTATACAAAACAACAGTAAAAATATCAATCAAAACATAATACTTTAACCTCAAATGCAGCGTCTAGTCGATCGAGTAAAAAGAAGCTCTCCTAGCGTCGTTTACGACAGAACGTGCCCTATACAGTGTATATTAATTACTATATAGTATAAAGCGAGCAAATTTTACGTTTTTCGAGCATTGGAGTTGCTTCAGAAAATGGATTCTCAAAAATTTTCTGAAGTATATTAGTATTTGGAACTTTTTGATTTCAATTCTAGGGATGGGTTAGCATACTTTTAGCCAATAAAAAAAATTGAAAAAAAATTAATTCACATAGGTATAACCCCTTAACAACTCCTCTACAGTATTTTAGTATGCTTTTTATTTATGATGCTGCAAGATGCAGTGTAGTTAAATTAATACAAGCTAAACCTGTTTCGAGGCTGGTATTTAAAAATTTGTAATATCATATGCACTGTTTGAATTTTGTAAATTGCTTTGCGTGGAATGAGCATTAATGACATTCTGAATTTTTTACCTCAAGATATTATTATGGCCATAATCTTGAGATTGGTTAACTTCCATAGGTTCGACAGGATGTTGACGAATAAAACTTTAAGTTAAATTTGATTAGTAATTACGATTACCTTGTTTAAAATCTCTATTCAATGTTCTGGGATTATTAAAGTAGTTAGCGTTTTGATGATTGCTATCATTGTTAGAGAGGTTTTTTTTGGTATGAGTGATTTTTTAAGTTGTACGAACGTTTTTAAGAATGGGGATAATAGTTGTTAAAATTTGGATTATTAGCAACTTTTCTTTTGCTAACATTAGAATTTCTACATGTAACTTGTTTGTCAGAATATTTAATTTTAGACTTGGAATCACCAGAATGAAGATAGCCAGCCTCTACTAGTGTAGAAAAGAACATCTCCAAATCATTTTTCTGACCAATATTGGTTCTGCCAAATATTTTTCCAACTCAATCATAGCTGAAGTCATTCGCATACTCTTTAACTTCCAAATCATCTGATAGCATTTGATGGGTGTAACTGACTTCTTTCCTGGATATTGTTTGGCACGTTTTCAATGTGCACATTTGAGTCATTAATATTGGCCAATGCGGAATTAAGCTTAACGACGGGTATTATTTCTTCCGCACTGGCGACGCTGAAAAAATTAATGAGAGCTATAGTACATTTTTGAGAACCAATTTTCGGCGTAATATATCAAAGATGGAGTTCAACCGAGTTGGAACAGCGTTCTATAGCTTTAAAAGTGGAGTCCCATCCTCTGCTGTGAAGCCTTGAATCGGTTGTATCCACTACTACTTTTGTTGAAAAAATTTGAATTCATCTTCACCTGGGCTTTAATAAAATAAATCTCTTCTATCATGATTGGATCTCAATATTTAATAAATGTGAAAAGCGTCCTCAACTGCGCCATTCACACAAATGTACAGCTCACTTCATATTGGCAGCATAATCAGTAAGTATCTCCTCAATCTTGTCTTTTAGGTCTCATTCAGCTTCAATATTTTACAATTCTCTTGCTATGTTTTGGCCAGTATGCTCAACAAGGTACACGGTGCAGCCTAATAAATCAGAGGCTAGAAATGTCTCATTGTTATCTTTCACTACATAATGAGCCATTGCGCTGTAAAAACTGTCAGCGCTGCGAGAAATCCATGCATTTACCATAAGACAAACAGAAGAAGCTCTTTTCAGACAAGTTTTTACTAATTCAACAGTTTCGTTGTATATTGCAGGAATTAGAGAATTTAAAGCCGCCGTTTTCCTAGTTGGCAGTTTATAATTTGGTTTGAGTAGGAATAACAGCTTAAATTCTGCATTTTCCACAATCCAAAATGGATTATATTCTTTGGTTATAATCGTGACTAGCTGCCGGTCAATTTGTTTATCTTCTAAGAGCGAGTGGCTTATTAAAGTAGCTGGTATTGTCACTACATCTTGATGTGTTTGGACGCTGGGCTCCATGTTTTGTGCGTTCATCGGTTTATGAAGGTTCCACTTATTGGTAATTGGCATGTTATCCAGGATGCTTTTTTTAAGTGACGTATCAGACCGCGTGTCAATTTATTCGATACTGACAGCAGTTGCTCACAATAAAGATATTTAACTATATTTTCTGCAGTTACACAAAAAATGCAACCAAACTAGGCTCTTTTGTTTTGAAGACATTATCCAAATCTGGGAATGATAATCATTGTGGAAAACAAAGTTATAATACCTCTAACTTTTCAATAAAATAAAACTTTCACACTATTGAAGATTTTCCTACTTTTCTTAAAAGAACACATTTCATTTAATCCACAAAAGAATAATAAATGTGACATGAAAACTGAAATACGAATGAAATGCCTCATAGAACCAAGTAAGGAAATATTTTTCTTTTTAAGATTAATATCAAAAAGTAATATTCTTTTGCGATTCGCACTATATACAGTTGAACAATGAAGTAAACCTACGCCCTTTTGATCTTCTAAATTTTAGTTTTTTTTTCCTCAATAAATATTACTTTGAAATAAAGTGTGTTTTCCTGTTAATATCTCATATATTCCATCAAAAATGAAAAAAAAATCAACCTTGACTTTCTATAAACCTAGTAACTCTATTTTTAAGGAGGCTTGTATCCTTTATCGTTCAACTGTATGTATTAGCCCCGAGGAAAGTATACTTGCATATCTCTGTCAGTCCAAACGTGCTAACATATCTATGTAACCGAGCTAAAAATCAAAAACGAAAGTCTGGTTTGATGCATCGATAAACGCATTTTAAGGACTCTAATACGTAGCGTTATGCTTGTATCGAAGCAAAATTGTAGCTGGTGAGTCAGTCAAGATATTTTATGGCGTTGTGCGCAATAGCATCAGCGCAATGCGCTGATACCGGAGCTGGCAATGAAGTCAAGGTATCAATGCAGTAAAGTTCAGTGAGTTACACATGTCTAGATCCATGTGTTCGAAAACATAGACACCATCTAAGCATTGTCAGTTGCGGCTGGCAATTTGTCGATATGACGAGCCTTACTCTCAAATTTACAATTTTTTGTCTAACTTGAGGAGTGCAACTGTAAGCCTTTCTCATCGTTATTAAAGTTAAAATGAAACTACAACGAATGCAACTAGTTTTTTCAAATTGATCATATCAAATTTACGTGCTATCCTTTTTACAGGAAAATACTGTGTTTCTAATTTCGTATCCACTATAAGTTTTGGGTTTTCCAGGACTTAGTTGTAGTTATAGAGGCGAACTCTTTGCCTCCCTCAATCGTCATAGAATCAGGTAAAAAAAAACCTAAAGCAAAAGAATTACATTGAAGAATTCATTGAAAAATTGGGTTTTTCTTAGTAAGCTACAAGTGTTTCTAATTATATCCGCAGCTGTAATTACAAATATTTGCAGTATATTATTTGGACTTTTATTCATTTCGAAAATGTACCGCAATTTTAAATGTCCAAAAGGACGAAATCCGCGTGGTTGAGAATGTTTAGGAATTTTTAGCGGAGAAAAGAAAATAATACAAAACGATATTTTATAAGCACTCTTATGAACCTGCTTTAAAGTACATTCGTCAAAACTTAATCACAATTTGTTCCCCTGATCAACTAAGGCTTTTTTATTTTCAACTTTTTTCTGAATTTGCGTTTCGGAACATTACGAACGTATTGAAAATTGCTCCCTTGCGATCAGTTCATTATTATCTGATCATATCATTCCGAACTTTATGTCAAAAACATAATATATTTATTATTGGAACAGTAAATACATGATATTTTCGGGTGTATGCCAAAACCAAGAATGTGCTTTTCAGTAGTTTTGATTTCCGCGCATTTGAATGTCGCGTGAACGTTTTAAAGTAAGAAATTCCTGTAATTTTTATGATGCCAACTCTTGCTTCATTGGCATTGTTCCTACAAATCGTTTGTCTTTGTGTAACATGGTAAATTCAAAATGAATCACAGCGCTGTACTTCAGTCGAGATCATCAATTCCACACATTCGCAGCTATGGCATACACCCGACTGTATGGTTGATCAATTAATCGAAAGGAACCGATTTTTAATACTTTTATATATATATATATATATATATATATATATATCCTCGATACGCCTTTTTGCCGATACGACACCGATACTCTTACCTGTCACTGACATTTGCGTCTAATTTCACGTCAATATCTTTATCAGTTGAGCAGTGACGCTCATTTTCGTAAACAACCAAAAGTGATTTTTTCGATTTTTACCATGTCCGAAAATATTTAACAAAGAAGTTCGATTAAATTTTGTGTTCGGAATGAATTTTCTGCGGCTGAAACGCTCAGAATGTTGCAAAAGATCTTCGGTGAACAGGCCATGTCTAAAACACAAAGGGTCGTGAAGGCGTTGAAGGCGAACCAAATCAAAGACGACCAAGAACTTCAACTGATGAATATCTCGTCACGCAAATCAAAGAATTGGTGTTGTAAAATCGTCGATTAACTACTAGAGAGCTTGTTGGTGCTGTTGGAATTTCAAATGGCTCAGTCAACACCATTTTCAAAGAAGGTTTGTGCCTCAGAAAAGTCAAATCGCGATTGGTGCCAAAAATGCTCAATTTCATGGAAAAACAGCGTCGTGTTTAAGTGTGTGAAATGATGCTTTCTGACTGTAATGTACGAGCGTATCGATCGGGCGGTGGTTGGTATGCGACTGACTTTATTCATATGTTCGTATACTATGTATATGTGACATCTCTCTTTTCTTAAAAAAAATGAAATTATTTGGAATTACATTGATTGTCTGAAATTCAAAATTAAATGTAGTCGGATGTATCGAATCGCTTAATTGGTTTAACTGCTCAGCCGCTTCGTGTTATTACTGGTTGGTCGGCAGTTCGTTCCAGATTCATCCTTTTAGATGTTTTGCCGAATTGTTTTGGTGGCCATTCTCCTTTGTATTTGAGTTGGGTGTTTCAACCGGTGGAGCTGATATGCTCTGACGATCGGTTGTTTTTTATCTTCGCTGGATACTTCACTTGGTTCTGACGATGAGTCTTATCAAAAGCTGTTATTGTTCGGCCATACATTAGACGATGATGGAAGATTTGCCTTTGTTCTGTGCAGTTGATGAGTATTACGTCTGTATTGTCTGCCGCTCTCCGTTTCAACCATAACTGATAACTTTTGCACCAATCCATTCTCGATGTCCAGTTTGTAAACGAACTTTGTCGCCCATTTGTAACGTATCTGCCGGTCGCGCAACACGATCTGAATAAATGCCTTGTTGAATACGTAGCCTTTTTAATTCACCCGACACACCATTGACGACTTTCGGCTTCAATTCTTTTCTTGCCGCAGGTAAAATCGTTCTTGTTGATCTACTGTACAGCCGCTGACTCCGTGATTTCATTACGCGGGGTATTTCGCAGCATAAGAAGTGCTAAATAAATGTCTGAGCGTTCTACTAATCCATTTGATTTCGGATAATATGGGCTTGACACCCGATGTTCAAACTGCCATTTTTTCGAAAAATCTGCAAATTTCTTTGATGTATATTGTGGTCCGCCATCTGATTCCAGCTTTTTCGGAATTCCATGCGTTACAAACCACACTCGCATATGATTGATTACTTCTGTCGTATTTGATGATTTCAATTTTCTAAAATCCATAAATCCAGAGTAATGATCTGCTATCAGCAAATATTCGTCGCCTTTGAAGTTGAATAAGTCGGTTGACACCATCTGGAATGGGTATTCTGGAACCGATCGCTGTAGTTGAGACTCGCGAATATTGCTTTGTTGTGTTTGTTGACAAATCGAGCATCTTTCAATGAAGTTTCGGATATCATTGCTCTGTTCAAACCTGTGTATTGGTTTGGACTGTCGAGCTCTTGCCAACGAACCAACAATCCCAATATGTCCACAATGCAAATCGCGTACGATTTTGCTGATTTCATTCTTTGGCGCTATTACTTTGTGGGCCTTGAACAATAATCCTTGTTCAAATGTTATTTCTTCTTTAAAGTTCGCATATTTTTTCAACGCTTCTGGCAATATTTTGCATTCACTCGGCCATACATGTAAAACCTCCTGCTTCAGCAACTGTAATTCTGAATCCTCAGCTGTTGATTTCACGAACCGCTCGCGTGCTTCATCCTTAAACGAAAGGTTTACGGGATTTACCCGGTATTTCTCCTCATATTTAGCATCGATGGGATTGCAATCGCGACTATTCTATTTCAATACTGGCGTGGTACATAGCACATTTTTCACTTCTTTGAACGCATTTTGCTGTTCATGGTCCCAATGCCATTAAACATCCTTGAGCAGCAATCTGCGAAGCGGTTCGGTCAACTCGGATAAATTAGGAATAAATTTTCACAGAATATTCACCATGCCCAACAATCGTTGCAATTTTTTCGTGTTTGTTGGAACACGCAATTGATTGATAGCTTCGATTTTATCTTTATCCGCTTCTATTTCATTGGTCGTGAAAATATGACCAAGAAATTTAATGGATTTTTTGTTGTATTGACATTTTGTTGTATTGCTTTTGCTTTCAAACGATCGACGACTTTTTTCGTGATTGCTGCGAGCTGCTTTGACGTTGCCGCAAAAATAAATATATCATCCATTGCCACTTCACAATTTTCAATGCCATCCAAGGTTGAGTTCATGATTTCACTGAATACTTCTTCAGCTGACGAAATTACGAATGGCAATCTCAAATATTGATAACGACCCCACGGGGTGGAAATTGTTAGATAATCTGATGTTCTCTCCGTTACGGGTATTTGCCAGAATCCCTTTTGGCAGTCTAATTTAGTGAAGTACTTTGCTCCTTTCAATTGTGCCGATATTTCTTCAACCGTCTTGAGTGGATAGTGTCGACGCTTAATATATTTGTTTAAGTCGGTCGGGTCCATACATATTCGAATTTTTTCGCTTTTCTGAACGACGACAATCGGACTAACCGCTGGCGTTGGTTTTGAAACTGGTCGAATTACTTTCATTTCAACCATTTTATTCAATTCGCACTTGACTTTAGAACGCAATGCAAGAGCAATGCGTCTCGGAGGAATAATTTTAAATTTTAGATCATCGATGAAATTTATGTCGTATTTAAAAATTTTGCAGCGTCCGAGATCGTTTACGGTCGTCGATTCAATATTATTCACTCGCACGATGAATCCGAACTGTTCGCACGTTGTACGTCCAATGATTGGTACTAAGTTTTTCGATATGATTTTGAATGCTACGTCGAATGTTTTATTTTTCGGTGCACACGCTGCTCTCACTTCACCCACTACTGGAACACATTCATTACTGTATGTGACGATTCGTTTGGTGTTCGATTTTCGTATTTTGCGACCAACACGTGCTGCTTCTTGTTGAGATAATACGTTGCATTCAGCGCCTGTATCCAATTTCACAGTCAAAGTTTTGTTGCCAATTCGCAGTGTTTCTGACCATTTGTCCTTGCCTGAAATTATATTTACTCGCTCACCACAGTCATAACCACCGTTAATCGTGCTAATAGAATATTCTTCACTGCTTATGTCCGAATCACTCTGCAATGTATTTACTGTTTTGTCTCTTATTTTCCTTTCACTATTTTTCTTTGACTTTATTTCACTTTTTGATTTTTTATCGTCACTACTTGTATTTGTTTCTTTCGCCCGACAGCTCTTTGCAAAATGACCAACTCCCCTGCACTTATCACATTTTTTGGCAAATGCCGGACACGACCTCGGACCATGCTTCGTTCCGCATCGACGACAATTGAATTTTTTGCCTTCGACTATGACACTCACGTTCACTGAATTTTGATCGAGTCCCGTATTTTGTAGCTGATTTATTTCCTTCGACGTGCGTTCAGCTGCTCTGCAAATTTTCAACGCTTTGTCGATTTTCAATTCGTCTTCGGTCCATAACTTCTCTCTGGTTGCGTCCGCGCAAATGCCAACAACAATTTGATCCATAATGAACTCGTCTGCGTTTGCACCGTATCCGCACTTTTTCACTTCTGAAGAAAATCTTCGAAATTTTTGTTTGTTTGTTGCTTGATTCGGTGGAACTGACAACGCTCGTATGTTTTATTTTTCGATGGCAAAAAATACGCAGTTAATTTTTCCTTTATTATGGCCAGTTTTCCACTCTCGTCGTTTGTTAGATTTAAGTTTGCCAGTACTTTCAAGGCTTCCCGGCCGACGCTCGCTTTGAAATTTGCCACTTGGATGGTTGGCGATTCCCCGGTTATCTTATTCGCGATGAAATAATTTTCGTATAATTCCCACCATTCGGTCCACTCGATCGACATATCGATGTCGCTATTTACTATTAATGGCTTTGGCGGTTTTATTCCACTCATTTTTGAATGTGGAGGAACAATAAAGCACGTCTACTAATTTTCGTCGCGATGAGTCACTCGTGCACTGACATTGTTCACACCGTTCCTTTGTTCACTTGCAATGTTTTAATAAAAGTCGATTTCACTTTATCAAAACTTTTCCGTCGCTTTCGATATTATTTTCTTCGAAAATGCTTCAGACGATAATAAAGGCCCAACTTCTGACACCATGTAATGTACGAGCGTATCGATCGGGCGGTGGTTGGTATGCGACTGACTTTATTCATATGTTAGTATACTATGTATATGTGACACTGACTATCAGGATAAGCTGAAGTGCATGATTACGGGAGATGAGACTTGAATCTATGTTTACGATCCGGAAGCAACCAATCAATCAAGCGAGTATCGTGCCAAAGGTGAAACAAGACCGAAAATCAAAGCCATGTTGACAGTTTTCTTTGATTATCGTGGTGTGGTGCATTATGAATTCCTTCCAGCCGGTCAAACTGTCAACAAGGAATACTATTTGAGTGTCATGCGCCATTTTCGTGAAGCTGTGCGTCTGAAAAGACCGGATTTATGGATGGACAATTCTTGGTTTTTCCACCATGATAATGCACCATCTCACACTGCGCTCGTTCTTCGTGGCCATTTCACCAAAAATTCCACCCATATCGTTCCGCAACTACCATATTTGCCTGATTTAGCACCGTGTGACTTCTGGCTATTCGATAATCTTAAGAGACGGCTCCGGGGACACCGTTTTGACACGATAGAAGATATTGAAGCCGAATCGAAGAAGGTATTGATGGCCATATCGGAGGAAGACTTTTTGTGTTTTGATGCATGGAAAAACCGATGGCATAAGTGCATTGGTGCCGAAGGGGATTATATTGATTTTGAAGAACAAATAAAAGTTTTAAAAATTAAAACAAAATCCCGGGTCATATTTGCACACAGTAGTATGTATGTTTCCGATGTCTTTATAAACGACAGTTCTTACATACAAAAGTGCTTTTGCCGGCCGGGACTTTTGAAATTCGTCGTAAAAGCCGATATGTCGTTATAAACGATATATACTATATATATACATATAGATATATATATACATATAGATATATATATATATATATATACATATAGATATATATATACATATAGATATATATATATACATATAGATATATATATATACATATAGATATATATATATATGTATGTATGTGTGTATGTAATATGCAGTCCCTGGTTATTAGCCGCACTCTAGGTTTTAAAAAAAACTACGGGTTAGGGCGTATAATTATGGCGCTGACTGTTGGTAATGACATTCTTATCTCAAATGAAAAACATAATTCTGTGGACTGTTTGACTCTGACTGCAGTTTAATTTCGATAAGCAATGTTTAGACGCATAAATTCAAGTGAAAATTAAATTTTAATCAAAAAGTTATATGTCTCGAACTATTTTCCACTTTATTTTAATAAACTGTTAAAAACAACAACGATAACTTCCTTTGAAGTGGATATTTTATTTTTATACGAACATATGTTTCGATAGCTACTTGCTACCTTCATCAGTGTTGTATCGTTACTAAATTTCAAAGTCTGTGATGCCTATATATACCTAACATAAGTGGATACAATTAAGGGATATAATTAAGCCTAAGTTTAAATAATGATGAAAGGCAGTTGCCTGTATCGGTGTTTAATCTGTTCGCCACTGGTTCCTTGTTGATAAAAAGGCTTTCTTAAGGGTCCAATTTTGATGGCTTGGAGACTTCCTTGACCACTTCTATATGCTCCTTCGATATCTCGTGGTGGCTCTCAACACATCATTAAATTTTAATGTTAATCTAGTGTTTTTCAAAGGACGTTTGTTATTTTTTTTGTAATTGGGATAATTTTTAAACATTTTAATAAAAATTAAACATGGGTACGCAAAATGATTTACCACCGCCTAAGATGGCTGAGATTAAAGCTCTTATAACAACGAAAATTTACTCAAACCGCAGTAAAAAGAAAATTGATTTAGGACAAAAATAAATCCCCAAAAGGAAGGGGCACTGTGGAAGAAAACCATTATTTACGCCGAGGTCGGAACGTTGTCTCAAGAATATCTGCTTCAATAACAGGTTTGCAACCACAAAGCAAATAAATTTATGCTAAGAAGAATCCAATGTTCATGTGTCTGAACGCACTCTGCGCCGGAAACATAAATTTGAATTTTAGGGCCTGCAGACCAGCCAAAAAGCCAAAGTTTACGGAGGCTATGAAATCGAAGCTAGAGAGCACACAAAGATTTAATGTTTTGGAAATCAATATTTTTCTTAAATAATTATACGTGGGTATCTTAAAAGATCATTTCTAAACCTATTAAAGATGTGCTTTAGTAACGAAATCACTTTGATATTATCAAATAAAGCTCCATATGTTCGTCGACGTCCTGGGGAGAAATTTCTATCAAAATGTGTGAGACAAACCCTAAAACATCCCACAAAGTTTATGATTTGGTCTGATATAAGCGCTAAGGATACTGGACGCCTCTACGTTGTAAACGGAATTATGAAACAGGACCAGTACAAAGAGGTCTTCAAAAATCGGCTCATTCCTCAAATAAGGGACTGGTTTCCACAAGGAGGGCCTTTCATTTTCGTGGAAGATGGAGCTTCTTGCCACACTGCCCGTTCAGTAAAAACTTTCTTATTAAAATGGCCGGGAAACTCGCCAGATATGAACCCGATCGAAAATGTTTGGGAGCTTATGAAGAGGGAGATAGCAAAAAAAAAACATCGACTGAAACTCGGCTAATTGAAAGGATTATTGAGGTGTGGAAACATCATCCACGGATGCAAGAAAACGTGCAGGCCTGTATTAATAACATGCCCCATCGGAAGCCTTGATTGCCGCCAAAGGTGGTTTATTAAAATATTGTTTTCTTTTTATGCATATTTATGAAAATAATTTTTTTTTTCAATATACATGTTATTTTTCTATTCATGGCTGTTCTTTTTTAATTAATAAAGTGGTAAAATTGATATTCATTGAGCAACTAATAAAAGAACCAAAGTTTTTAATGTTAATAAAGATTATATTCTGATAGCTTCAAAAAATTCAAATTTAAAAAATGAAAAAAATGTGTGACAACAGTGTTGTGTCTCGAAACTTCACATTCGTTTTCCATTCTGTTCCAAGAAACAAGAATAGAAAGTTCAAATTAATTTGTGGCACCTTAATAGTGCCTAAATTTTGAGTGTTTTTAGTCTCTCAGGTATGTATATTCTGATCCTTATGAATATTATAATCTTTGTATAGGTCTTTGTGGTTTTTACCATCAAAAATTTCTTATATTATTTAGGACATGAAAAGGCTTCGATAAAAAGGGAGGTTTTGTGCAAGGTATGTAGACTTGTTGGCATGATCCTTCGTGTTTCCAAACTCTTTCGATCTGCGCATGTACGTGAGAAATGCCGAAAATTTTCAGTGCTAACATTCAACTCACTTCAATGAGCTTGAAATTCTATTCCAACAGGAAAGTTGATAAATATGTTATTTGCTTAGGTGAATTCCAAATGAAAAGTAGCGAAATTCATGCACGAAGAGTAAAGAAATGTCAACGATGGTTTTGAGGAACTTATATGGATATCAGGATTAAAGTGTTCTGGCATAACGTGTTTTGAGCAAACCACCAGATTTTTTGCTCCGTCATTTTGTCACGTTTCGACTTGCGCACCACAAGCTCGCGGGCGCCGAACGACGTCAGGAGGTTCGAGCACCCGCTAACTTGCTCCGATGCCAACGACTGGAGAAAAAGAGTTCGGTTTCGCTGCAGGTTGCGGGAACCTGCCAAGCGGTTTTGGGCGGCGCTATATATACAAATAGCACTCTGGGCGCGATCCCTTTTTGTATCTTTGAGGTGCACGGGGCCAGGCACTCGTTTTTTAACCACGAACACGGAGCTAAGTGAAGTGCGACTATAGTGCGACCAAAAGGCTGCCCGAAACAAAACCCTAGTGCAGCGACAAGCAGTGGCGCGCGCCGAAAAGAAGCCCCGAAGAAACCCCAGCGCAACGATAAGAAGCGACACAACGCCGAGGAGGCTGCCCGAACAACCTCTTTAAGAATTACTAATGGAAACCATAAAGAATCGATTAGATAGATGAATTATAGAAGTTAGTAAATGGTGGTGATGGGCGCGCGGATTTAGAACGGTTCGTCAATTGTATAATTTTTTTATCGGGTATAAGTATATTTTCCTTTCGTTATGAAATAAAAACCGTGAGCTGGAAGGTGGTTGTTTTTGATTCGGAAATAAATTTCAGGGTAGCATCGGTGAGTCGGATTCTCGTCCGACGGCTCAAGAGGCCCATTGGGTGGATTTCCGGTATTTTCCGCTCGTTTTGGCTGTTTGTTTCTTCGTAGTCTTTTATCGTTGTTGCTTTAACATCCCATCACGGCATTTCACCATTTTCACTTCTTTCACGTTTTACCTAATCAATTTGAATTGTATAATGCACGCGGCGGTCCCACGAAAAACAATACCTGCTGCAGCAATTGCATATTCGTGATGCAACATTTCGTAGCTCTGCTCTGCTCTTGCTTTACTCACACGCAATGGTTCGACTATATAGTATCAAGAGTTGTATCGGATTCTTCTCTTTCAACCATTTCCAAAATAAAAAATGTAGAACAACACTCGAAACTATTTTTTTTAAATCACCCGTTTTACAATATCCAGATTTAAATAAAACATTCATTATAACTATTGACACATCTGATCAAGCACTAGAAGCAATTCTTTCCCAAGGTGAGATATGTTTTGATCTAACAATTTCTTACGCGAGTGGATCGCTGAACAAACCCGTTAACAATAAAAAACTTATACATTTGGCCATAATTTTTTTAAGCCCTATATATTTGGTCGACAATTCGCAGTTGCTCACCAAAAACCATTAGTGTCGCTCTTTATCCAAAGAACCCTTCTTCTGAATTGAAAAGAATAAGATTGAATTTCACTGATTATGATTTTGAGATGATATAAAAACGAGGAAAAATAAATACTCTCGTGGATGCCTTATCAAAATTGAAAATAGATTCAAACATTACAAAAGAAATGGTTAGCAATCACACGAAATATCTCCGAAAAATGCACACAATCTAAGAGTCCTGTTGAAGTCATTAACTAAACGAAGCATATTCAACTTCATCTTTGGGAATGTACGTCCCTCGTGGGCATTAAAAATATTAAAAAACCAAACATTCTGCTAACGTAAATTGGGACAAATGGATTCCATATTATACCTTCACATATAATATAACACCATATATACATTCACAATATTTACCATATGAATCAGTTTTTGGAGAATTGCCTATTTTAACTAATAATATAACATCTGTGGATTTCACGTCTCCAATTATTTGCAACAAATGAAATACTAAGATTTGTACTTTATTCGTAGAGTTTTAATATGTATAAATGAAATTGCGATTATGAGTAACCGCAAATAAATCGCAGCGATTATGTCTTGGCTGCATGACGGACGGCGTGAAACTAAACTTATCATTCTGAGTGGCGATGTCACATGACATATACTCAAATTTGACAAATCAACGTTTGTCAAATCGGAGTTGACATTTCGCCACACATCAAATAGGGAACCAATATATAATTTAAATGAAAGATTACAAAGATCTGTACGAATAGTTACAAATTTATTGAATACCGCTGAAGAAACTAGAAGGAAATATATGATAAGAATTGTAATGAACCAGAAATCGAAATTGAATATTACGTATATGTTAAAAATGACAATAGAAAAAAGAGAACAAGCCCCTACAAAGGTCCATGCGAAGTAATAGAAATTAAAATACTAAGATAAGAATTTAAAAAAATAGCATAATAATGGGTTTTCTAATAGGAATGATATGATTTTTATGTGACGTTTCTTAATATGTCATGATCTGCCATTTTTTGTTTCATTGTATTCAGTAATGTTTACAATTTCATCATGGTGAGATATACGCAAGAACAACGTTTACAAATTATTCAGTTTTATTATCAAAACAATCGTTCTCCAATTGCAACTTTTCGTGCGCTTTTGCCATTTTATAGTCGTAATAATCGTCCAAGTGTGCTCGCTATTCGTCGAATTGTTGAAAATTTTGAGGGTACATTTTCTTTGCATAATGTTCAAGTGCCAATAAGACAAAGAAACGTTCGAAGTAATGCAAATATTGCTGCCGTTCAGGCAAGTGTTGCTTAAGACCGCAATTTGACGTTCTCAAGAATTGGGACTGTCTCAAACCACAACCTGACGAATTTTGAGAAAGGATTTGATTTGCATCCATATAAAATTGTTTTCACTCAAGAACTGAAGCCATTGGACCACCGTAAACGTCGTGAATTTGCTGATTTTGCCCTGGAACAACTTGCAAACGATAACGATTTTTGTAAGAAAATCATCTTCTCCGATGAGGCTCACTTCCATCTGAGTGGTGCGGTAAATAAACAAAACTGTCGATTCCGGTGCGAAGAAAATCCACAAATTATTCATGGAAAACCATTACATTCACCTAAATTAACAGTTTGGTGTGGTTTTTGGTCTGGTGGGATCATCGGTGCGTATTTTTTTTCGAAATGAAGTTGGTAGCACCATTACTGTCAATGGAGATCGGTATAGATCAATAATAACCAACCTTTTTGTGGCCGAAATTGGACGAAGTTGATCTTGATAACATTTGGTTCCAACAAGACGAGGCTACGTGCCACACAGCAAGTGCAACAATTGAATTATTGCGAGAAAAGTTTGGATATGCGATTATTGCAAGAAATTGTGGGGTTATTTGAAGTCATAGGATTTTAGCAATAACCCAAACTCTATTCAAGCTTTACAAGTCAATATTGAACGTGCTATTCATGACATACGACTTGATTTATTGGAAAAAGTGCTCAAAAATTGGGTTCATCGAATTTGTTTCTGCAGAGGAAGTCGTGGGGGCCATTTGAATGACGTTTTATTCGGAACTTAATTGTATCGACTGTACTTCACATTAAATAAAAAACAATTCAATTTCCTTAACAATTAGTGTGGTTTTTTTGAAAGAATTCATATCACTCTTATTGGAAAACCCTATTATATGTTAAAGCCTTTTAATTAAGATCTTTATGCCAGCGGTAATGTAAATAATCAATTTAATTTGTATAAATTTATTTTCACAAGTAAACAAATTTCTTTAAGGATTAAGGTGTAATGTATCCAAACATCTAACCAGAAATCCATCTTTTTAACATTAAAGTGATGTACTTATTACCAAATAAATACTTCGTTAACAAATCAACGAAAACCCCGTTCTTCAAACATTAAAATGGAGAATTTATTACCAAATAAATAAAGCGCACGTATTTATTACCAAATAAGTACATCGCTTCATGAATGGACAAATACTGCTTACCTCGCAAATTTTCTTCGCAATATAGTAACCTGATCATTCTGTAACGTTTGTAATTGAAAAGCTCATATCTGACCACAGCACCCGTCCAGCACTCTAGCAACTCGACACCATTCGTTGCTGCGATCAATAGCATTGATATAGATATTGCCTCTTTTTGTTGCATGAGTCATGGGGGAAAATTACGTGTAGTGATTAATTATTGCATCGATCAGTGCATGACTTTTTTGTTGATCAAAGTGGTTTTTTACATTGTACATTATAAATTAAGTCTTTAGTGTTTGACCACCTACGGGTGTTAGAATTAAGGTACTAGTACACATTAAAAATTTCAAAACATCGATTGAATTTTTTGGCATTTTTCAACTCCTCGCACCTTCAAAAATGACCTGGATCGTCTGAAATAAAAAATTCAAAGTGCATATTAAAATATAGATCAGTCTCTATCGTCCCTACCACGATAAAAAATTTGGTCCAAAAAGACAAAATGGCGGTCTTTTTAATTTTTCGGCCATTTTTTGGCAAAATTGTTTTAAAAAAGGGTTCAATATTAACCAATTTCCACAATTGGTAGTAGGGACGAGAACTACACATGTATAGAGTATTCCATAAAAATTTGAGCCCGATAGGATCAATCAATAGTTTTTTCAAAATCATGTCAGCCAGGTCAAAAATCGTGGTTTCGAGAAAAACGCGTTTAAAATTTTTTTCTTGAAATTTATATAAATATATGAAAAAAATATCTTACGCTCAATCAGCGATACTATGTCCATACATTATGCCTCCCTCCTCTTCGAAAAACTCATCCACTTTGGCCTTTCTAAGTTGTGCCCTTCGCTCTTTGGAACCGTCGATGCTGCGATGCTCTCATTCGTGTTCTGTGTGTTTGCTCCCACACATCTTTGCAACAAGTCATCAGAAATTAAATCCGTATATATCTCTTTCAAAAAAGGCTGAATTTCCTCATCTAAAGCTGGAGGGTGCTTGTAATTGTCCAATGTACCATTACTTTCAGCAAGTCGATATTTACATCATAAGTCCGCACCAACCGGGCAATGTTTATGCTGTGGTTTATCGTCGGTCGAAATCTTTTGATAAAAAGTTGACCATATAGAATTTTTCATATCTTTAGTTGAATTTGCATGTCGACGCACTGCTAATTCATAATAGCTCGACAATTCTTGCATCATTTTATTTGTTAGGGCTGTAGTTTTCACTTTGGGTGCTCCAGTTTTGTTGGTTGATTTGCTCACTGTACACGGTTTTTGTTTCGATTTCGCCGAAGTCGAAGCTTTCGATTTCTCTTCTTCAGCAGCTTTAGCTTCTAAGATCTTTTTCGTCTTTTTCATCTGTGTGAGCTTCTTTTTGCATCTTTTGCACGTTTATACATAAGTTTTTTCACATGTAAAACACACTCCAATTTTTTCACACTTACAATGTCACCATAGGGTTCAACGTCTAGTAAAGATTTGAAGGTGTTGGTGTCACCATCACCAATATAATATTCATAATACATTTCAAATAATGCTATGGAACGTTTAATCATTTCAATTATTCCATCCACTTCCATTAATCCAGCACTGCCCTCATGATTTGCATTACAATTTGGCTCGTGAGTCTCGTACCAATCTTCATACTCAGCAGTATCCTCTTTGCCGATCCAATCTTCACACGCTTTACACACACTTGATTTTATTATAAGATCGACTACTTTTCCCGTGTACTTTCCAATTAAAGATGCTAAGCCGATAAGCGAAGAAAAGCCTCTTCGAGCCCATGAACCATCTCCAGAAACTGTGAGACGATCTCTTTTATTACCAGCGGCTTCATTCAAATCTTGCTCTTCCGAAATGGCTTTTTAAAAAACCAATTGGACTACAGTGCTGACAGCTATATGAATACGCTCGATAATTTTATAATAAGCATTTTTACTACACACTTTACCAATGTCCATCAATCCACAAAAGTTCACTATACCGTCATATCCAACACCAACTAAACGCATGGCAAACACAAGCTGCCTATTTATTTCATACAATGAACTGATTTATGGACTGCGTGGGATATAAGCAGCTTACACATTTACAAGTCACTGCTAATTGAAAGCCTAATGTTTTTTCAGCACGCTTGGCAAACTACATTATTTTTACACGTTTTACATATTAAAATATTTTGTAAATTAAGAAACAAAGCGAAATTTACAATGCAGTAACTCAATGTTGGATGGACGTTCACTTGAAAATCGGGATTCCGTTTTGAAACTTTTTTTTAGCTGATGAGCTTCATCAGCTAAAAAAATTTCAAATCAGTATTACTTTCACTCGTAAATTGATTGCCACGAAATCTTTTTTTGTACGTTCTGCTTTAATTGTATTTTTTTATCAGATTTTCAATCCAGGATTTTATATATTTTTCACTCTGAACGAATAAACAGTTATATAGCCTTATAATATACTCAAGACGAACATTCTGCGTGAAAGACTGTTTCTTACTGCCCCAAAATAAAGCCTACAATTTGTAAAACGAATTTTAACTTCATAATATTAGAGGGGATATGAATGAAATACGAGCGCGCTGCGTGACTCAGCACCTACCGAAAAGGCAGTTGTACGATTTATATATACTTCTCGGTCTCTCGGTATATATTATACGGATTTGATATTTTTAGAAAATCGATTTTTTCAAAAATAAGAAGTGTACTACCCCCTTAAAAACAAAGTTAGACTTTAAATTCGATTTTCTCGAAATGCCGATTTTTTAACTGGGCGCTAGTTAATCTCCGGACGTACTCAACCGGTTTTAATAAATCTTAGTGCGTTTTATTTGTTAATATATTCCACAAGACAATTCAGCTCAATTAGATCCAAAACTTGGAAACAAAAATTTGGCGTGCAAAATATGACTGAAAAAGAGGGTCGATTTTTCAAAAAAAAATCGCATTGTTTTTTTAAATCAATTTTTCATAAACGGTGGTGAGTTGAGTTTTCTGTTTCAGACTTGCAAATCTTGAGATTAATTGTCGGTCATGCGATTAGGTACTTTTCGGGGTGTCAACTTTGGCGTCCTCTACAAAATAGCTTTATAATTAAAATTTAAAAAAAAAATATTTTGTACTCTCAAAAGATAGATGTATTGTTGAAAAAAAATTACAAAGTTACTTTAACTTTAAAAAAAAAACGATTTCTTTATATGAAATATTTTAATTCAATTTAGTCCTTTGCAATTTATTTTCACTACTTTTTGAATACAACATCAATTAAGTGGCCGACATTATTGGCCAAAACAAAATGTGCTATTTATGCTGCTTTTCCATTACCTTTTGGAGCATCTCGGACGTTATAGTGTTGATTTCGACACGAATGTTTGCCTTGAGCTCGGTTCTGCTCTGAAGCTTGCTGGCACATAAAGAAGTCCGAAGGGGTCAAATCTGGAAATGTGGGTGGCCACTCAATGTTGACTTTTTTGACATCAGGCGTCCAGGAAATTTTCGTTGCAAAAACTGAATTGTTTGTTTTGTATTTTGGCATGGCACACCGTCTTGTTGAAACCAGTAATCATCAAGCACTTTTTCACGCATTCGCGGGCAGACATAATGGGCCAACATCCACCGATATCTGTTTCCATAAACGGTCTCGTTTTCTCTGAAGAAATAGGGCCCAATGATGGTTTTGGCGCAAACGCCGCTCCAAACAGTCACTTTTTGGTCATGCAATGGCGTTTCATGGATTTCGTGTAGATTCTCCGATTCCCAAATGTGACAATTCTGCTTATTAGCGCCCCCAGATAGTGTGAAATTGGCCTCGTCGATCATCAGAATTCAAAAATTAGGTTCAGTGTCTACCATTCGAGCAACTGTTTGGCCGTATTCCAAGCGACGTGGATGGTCTGTCGGCAACATTATTTGTGTTAATTGCACTTTATAATGAAACAAATGCAAATCATCCTTCGAAATTAGCCGCATAGTGGTTCCACTGACGCCAAAATGCTGAGCGTGGCGACAATACGACACTTTTAGGTTCTGGGAAACGCTCACTCTGATCGCTTCAACAAGTTCATGAGAACATCTTGGTCTTTGATGAACGGCACGACGACGATCTCTCACTGTCCCTTGCTCAACGAAAATCGACACGAAACGACGAATAGTGTTGTCAGACGTTGCCTGTTGGCCACGATATTTTCGACGGTACGCACATTAAGTTAAAACAACTGAACGACTATTCTCGATGTACATCGTCACTATTTCGGCACGTTGTTTCTGTGTAAAGAGATTCATGGTTTGTTGTTAAGTTGGTACATCTGTTGTTGATATTCCCTCTAAATCTTAGCATCATAGCTTGACATTTGCAAAAGTTACGTAGCCAAGAGTACATCTATCTCTGTGTGTGTTGGCGATTTTTCACAATTTTAGAAATGGATTTAAATTTGCAACAACGAACTTGTATTAAATTTTGCTCAAAAAACGGATTTAATGGTTCGCGAACGTTGGAAATGTTAGAAAAGTGTTTCGGCAACGATTCTCTAAAGAAAACGGTCGTTTACCAGTGGCAGGAGCGGTTCAAAAGTGGTCGTGAGTCAATCGATGATGATGAACGCAGTGGCAGACCATCGACATCGAAAACCGACGAAAACATTGATAAAGTAAAAGAAATGTTGGTCAATAACCGCAAATTAACCATCAGAGAGATAGCTGAGGACTTGAACATTGCCTATGGATCCGTCCAACACATTGTGGTTAATAATTTGGGTTTCCGTCGTGTAGCAGCAAAGTTGGTGCCAAAACACCTCAATTTCATGCAAAAAAGAGACCGTGTAGACGTAGCAAAAGACATGATTTGCGAGGCTGATTCCGATCCCACATTCATCAAAAGGATCATTACTGGAGACGAGACGTGGGTTTATGAGTACGACACGCAATCCAGACATCAGGCAAGTGAATGGCGTTCACCAAACGAGCCGAGACCAAAAAAAATCACGTTGTTTTCAGTCAAAAAAGAAGCCAATGCTCACGGTTTTCATAGATTACAACGGTGTAGTGCATCATGAATGTTTGCCAGAAGGCCAGACAGTCAACAAAAAGTATTATTTGGGCGTTATGAGACGTTTGCGCGAAACAATTCGCCGGAAGAGACCAGAACTGTGGGCAGAAAACTCGTGGATTTTGTACCATGATAACGCATCGTCGCACAGTGCCATCATTATTCGTAATTTTTTGACGAAAAATGCAACAAATGCCATCCAACATCCATCGAATTTACCTGATTTGGCTCCCTGTGACTTCTTTCTGTGCAATCGAGTTAAAAAACCATTACGGGGAACGCGTTTCAGCAGCCGAGAGGAAGTAATGGAAAAACCGCGGGAAGCACTGATGGACATACCGAAAACCGAATATAAAAAATGTTTCGCGGATTGGATCAAGCGCTGGCATGTTGCAGTCGATGGGGACTACTTTGAAGGGGACAATATAGATTTAGATGAATATACTTGTATTTTTAATTTTCTGAATAAATTCCGGGAACTTTTGGATCAAGGTAGTATATATAATTGCGGCTACTTTCGGAGCGTGACCTTTCGTCACCACGGTTTATAAATTCTAACAATGAATATAACACCCGACTGGTGCCTGCTCGGGCGCTTTAATAAATTCTTTTTGAATTTTGTTTAAAAAAATTATTTGAACAGTTAGATGTTTTTTTTCGGTAGAAGCATTCGCAGGCAAACAATGCTTGGTAAAATATGATTCGTTTTCTGAGTATAACATACTGGTTTCGCTAAAAAACATCAAAAACTGTAAAAAAAAACATGCATACACACACATATATATAAATATTATATAACTGTATGGTTATGCTATCTTCAAGTCTAATATCACCTCGGTGATCTGTACTGGCCACGTGATGTCCCGGGAAGCTCCCAGACGGGTAGAGACAAGTGATTAAGTTTCCGATGACTGGTGCTCCTTCCGTGGGACGGTAGATTTTAGGAGGTTATGCAACTCGTGGGAATAATATTTGTTGCATACTTTATGTAAGGTGGCGTTAACTTATATGTATATTAGTCTCGATAATTCACATGCTTAGCTCTAGTGAAAACTTTCAAATCTGTCATGAATTTCAGCACTAGCACGTCCTAAAGACGAGTATTTACCAGCAGAAGACCTGGATGCTGTGCAAATTGAGTTGGAAGTGCTTTTGTCAACTGCTGCACAGCGCTTTCGCATTTTAAAAACGGAGTATGATACAATTGAAAAAGAAGACAGACGGGATCGGAAAAGTAAATTTGTAGAAAAACCTCCATCATCGCCTGGTAAACGAAAACGGCTTGAAGAAAAAAAGATTAAAGATCGTACATTTCCGTCATTGAAAATTTCAAAGAACCGTCACCTATCAGGAAACTCTCCAGCTTTGTTACTTCCAACTGATGAAAGGTAGGTGCTTAGTTAGTAGAAATTTCTTCAAATTATTTCTTGGAATGTTGCATTATGACTGGTTTCACCAATTTTGAATTTGGGCCAAACTACCCAATTATTTCGTGTAATTCGATATAAGTTTTATGTCATATTTGTCACCACGCTTAGATAGCATGTATAAGCGATATGTTGAAAAGAAGCTGTTTATAATCCTAGTTTTGGGGCGATGTCGTGTTCGTTTAGGCTGAATATGCACAGCCCCGAGCATTAAGCAAACCCTTCACGACATTTAGTGATCTCAGGAGAAATAGATAAAAGTGGCTCCTGAACTTCCTTAAGAATAGTGCCCATTTGCTCGTTGTAGTTTGCTTGTCGTTTGCACCTCTAGTGGGGTTAAAATACCGCTCGAAAGTACTCAGTAGAGATGGGAAAATCATCAATAATCGAGGAACTGGTTCTAGTCGTTCCCCTCCGCTGCTGGAACCAGTTCCGATATCCGTTCCAGTTCCTTTAGTGCGTCTTTCCTGTCCTGTTCCAGAAATATTAATGTTTCAATGAGCGAAGATTTTTATTGTTCAATTTATTAATATCACAAAAAATAATATTAAACTTAGAATTAAACATAAAATAATAATAATATTAAACTCAAAACTCTTATTCTAATCTGAATAATTGCAATTCAAAAAAAGCAACATTTTGGCTTTTTCTGCTGAGAGTCTCGTTCTCCGCTCACTTATAATAAGCCCTGCTTAAGAAAAAAGGCGCTCACAAGGCACATAAGTAGCAACCACGCTTAACATTTCTTTTGCAAGGATATTAAGATGTGGGTACTGAAATCTGTGATCATACCACCATTTTACAGGGCTTTCACTGCGATCCACCAAGCAATCCTGTAAATAACGGTTTACTTCGAGTATTGCAAAATTTTCAGATGTCCCTAAAAAAATTCGTTTAATAAATATTTGGCTGCCGAAATGTGTTTAAAAAAATGACACCTTGAGACATTCTTTTACTTGCGGCTTCAATTGAGTTTCAATTTTTTTTTTTGATTTTCAGCTAACTTCTTAAATGACTTTGGGCTTTTTCGGAAATGCGTGACTATCTTTCTCACCATATCCAACAATTTTGTTACGCTGGGCTCGTTAAGTGCATGCATCACAATTAAATTGAGCTTATGTGCAGAGTACCCAAGATGACTTAGTTTCAGATTTTGTTGTATAGCCCCTGTAATGTTAGCTGCATTGTCTGAAACTACTACTACTATTTTGTTTTGGATGCACCATTTTTGCATTAAATTTACGATCTCATTCGCTAGACCCTCCTTTGTGTGTCCTTCTACCATTTCTTGGCAAGAGATAAGTATATTTCTCAGGGTGTCATCGACAACGAAATGTGCGGTCAAAGCAATAAATGATTCGTTATTAAATTATGTCCAGCAATCTGTGGTTAAGCTCATTTTCCCCGCACTATTAACCAGATCCTGGATATCAACTAAACATTTTTCATATTAAGATGGTATCATATATTTAGCAATTTTTTTCCATTTGGTAGAGTGTAATTTGAATTTAAGGCTTGCACAAAATTTGTAAATCCTCTGTCTTCAACAACTTTAAATGGTTGATAATCCCATATAAATAATTTCAAAAGCTGATTATCTATATATTGTTGCTGTTTGTTTGAATTTTTTTTGGAAATAAACGGCGTTATTTTAATTTGGTGCTGATTTTTGCTGGTTACGTAAAGATTCCCTCTTATTGTTAGTGAAAGAGAAAAGCAACATGTAACATACATGTGCATTTTTTGTACATATATTTCCTGTCTCACTGTCTGCTGAAGAACTGGATTGTGGATCTTCAGTAGTATGAGAAACACTTTCCCCTAAATGCACGACATGAATTGTAGGATGGTTTCTCGTTAAATGCCTTTTCAAATTTTCGATGGTGGATTTGTAGCTAATTGAAGATCTACATATATTGCATTTAGCGAACGTATCACATGTTGGAGTAAAGTGACTCCATAACGGACTTCTTTTTAAGCTTTTGCTCATTTTTTTTTTGACTGGAAACTACACACAACAATATAAACTACTAATTGAAACATAGTAGTTTCTCCTACTACAATTGATTTTTATTTTTCACTTGTAAATACGTATTTCGGTTGCAACATGCAACCTTCTTCAGGACTTAACTACTAAATCCTTGGCCAGGAAACGAAAACTTAAATATCTCTAGAATTTATAATCTAACAGATTAATAACTATATATGTTATTCGTTCCTGGCCAAGGACATAGTAGTTAATTACTGAAGAAGGTTGCGTGTTGCAACCGAAATACGTATTTACAAGTGAAAAATAAAAATCAAAGGAGAAACTACGTTTTTTTAATTAGTTAGCACTACAAGAATCGGTACAAATCACTATTAAATATAAACTACTGCAATATCGCGACTACTCTGATACGCACGCACAACAGAAAGAACCCAAGTTCCCAAGTGTAGTTCCAATCAACGGTCAAAACTATATCAAAACTCTATCACTTTTGTAGCACCAATGTGCAAAAACAAATGCTCGCTCAAATCGTTCATTTACGATAACAGCTCCAGCTCAAGTTCCAATCGACGAAACTGCATTGAAATTGAATTGCAAAGCAGTTCTTAATATATGCTATGCTTAAGCATAATGTGATGCTTATATTTTGTTCGAGTGCAAATGAATGTCCTCAACGACAAAGACTTGATATTTGGTCGGAACTGGAACTGTTAAGAGCCGTTAGTTGGAACCGTTCCGGTCGAATATTAGGTTTTTTTATCAGTTCCGATCGGAACGGTCCATCCCTAGTACTCAGTACCCCAAAGTTAAATTCGTCACTCTGAACACGGCACGGAAAGTACGCCGATATCGTCGTTGCGTTTTTTATCGTTAACGGATAAGATTTTTCGAAAAAGAAAACATCTTGAATAGTTCATATAGAATTACAAGCGCCCACAACATGACTGTAATCAAAGCTAATTATGCATATTTTTATCAAAAGCAAGCACTTTTCCCAAAAACAATTCAAATTGAATCCAACATTATACTGCTCTAAAACGTGTCCACGTCTCTCGAATATTCAAAACACAATCCCCCTTTGCTCACGAGACGATCACTTGCCAATTCATCTGCTAACGGTTATTTGACATCATGACGATAATGATTGCGAATGGGACAAGAATCGGTGTCAGAATAGATAAAAATGATGGATTCACCTGAGCGTTATGAAGCATTCCCAAACCCTCCAAAAATAATATTTTCTGATTAATGCTTCAGTCTTTCCAAAATAGACAAAAAAAAAACAATTTCGAAAAATAAAAACTATGTACAGTGTGACGGAGGATGTTCATCTTCCTCTTATAAAAGCTACGGCACAAATTTAACGCAACTCTTACTTCAGCGTAGTGGAAATGTGAAAGTAAAAAAAAAAGTGAGAAAAACTTCTGACCAGATTACCATAATAAACATTCATCTACTCTCGGAACATATTAGTCAGATATGTTTTCTAGTTGAATATTCGATATGTATGCAGATTCAATGTTTAATACATTCTTGGTAACCACTCTCAATAAACTTTTAAAGGTCGAAAAAAATTGACTTTTGTTTTAATCGTTAATGCTTGTCAAAATGACCAATAATTCGCCAGAAAACTTGTTTAACCAATTTTTAAACAGTTTTAATATTTTAAAATGTAATTTTTTGACCAATTGTCACTTCTGATGCGAGAATAATAATAGATACAAAATATTTGACGGAGCATTTGTTGTAGAAAGTCGCATGCTCTAAAGAAATCATAGTGAGCAAACATTTATCTAGCATAGTTTAGAATCTATGAACGCCCCATGCATGCGATTTATCTCTACGAAACCGACGTGTTCCGCTCGTTTTTCAAACTTCTTCCATTAAAAAAATACAAATCAATGAAAGACCACAGTTGTTCACCCATGAATATTTTATAATTATCAGCAGAAAACTGTTTGCCTCAAAAGTTTTTTATCTTATTTTATTTTTCTCTTTTTAGTGAGTTTTATTTCCTTACTACGATTTTATTAGGTTTCTAGCCTTGAGAGTGGATCGCTAACAGCATATCATTTAATCTATCTGCTTTAATATTTTTATCGTAGTATTGATGTACCGGCTGTGAATGTTATTGATTGCGATCAACTCAATTTCATACGAGAGGATGAATCAAGCAACGGCCGGTGGTGCAGCGCGGACGACGAGGCGTTGTGAAAACTTTAAGCAGTCGCAGGGGCAGTTTACAGCAACTAGAGCGCAAGGCCTTCTTGTTTACGAAGAAAACTCCAAGATTATTCTTGGACTTATGCACCTATGTGCCAGCCGTCAAATTTACAGTTTTCCACAGTCGCTTGGCTTCGCGTTTCGAACATCAGTGACTGGAAGTTGGTAAAATGCCCGCCTTTTTGTTCTCATTTTTGTCGCTATCGAGTCCCGTAAAGGAAGCGAGATCAGTTGTGTAATGCACGTGGGTTCTGAGTTATGGCATGTAAAGCTTACCCGCCAAGGAACATCCAACAAATAAGGAAATTTAGAATTTAGATTAGGATATTGTGATCTTGTTTTGTTTTATTTTCTCAAAAATCGACGACTCCATTGAAGTGCATTTTGCAGATAATCTAACACTCAGTCCAATCAAAAATTAAATGTTATTCAGGCAATAACTTCGAAACAACATGCGGATACTATTAAAAAAATTGAAATAGTTTATAATGTTCCTTTTTCGCTTCTTTTCTGGCCATGCGATATTTAACCAGCCACTAGTTAAATTCATCAATTCGTTAAGAGAAAAAATAAATAAATCAAACTCGTTTAAAAAAGCATGCAACCAATTTGCCAATTCGTTCTGTTTTACTTTGCTATCTGCAAACAACGAAAAGCTATCAATTGGTTCAGCTGGTCACGGGTTCAAGTGAAAAAGACAAATTCTGCGAACTTAAAAACGAATACTTAAATAAGTCACGAGACGATTGAAAAGAAATTTAACCCGATGTGGTAGTTTTATTTCATAAGATTAGTCGATCAGTACTTGAACGTACCATGAAATATTTTCCTCAAAAACATTTCAAAAAACATATTTTTTAATTTATTTTTTAATCAAGAGCTCATTCCTTCCCTATATCATTTCTCCGTCATATAAGATCAGTTTGACGAACTGAAGCTGTAAAGTAATACGGGAAAAGGCGTCAAGTAGTTCCCGAAGTATATATAGGGGTTTTCAAAAAGGACGCTCGAACTTTGATAGCGTTTAGTGGCCATCTTGGTAAAGCGAGAGCTATCAAATTTGATAAGAATACTTATTTAGTCTTGACATTTGACCATGAAACGCTTCAACAACGCGTTGATATTGTTGAATTATCGATATCAGTGCTCTGTTCGCCTAACGTTCTGTATACTGCCTTCAATTTATGGCATTCATGACCGCATTGTAGAGTCCACAATCCGTCTTTTAATGCATAAATTTGAGACAACCAGGTCAGTGGTCGATGAAGCAGTGCCTGTGCATCGAAGACAGTCCATTCCGCATCTTGCGCAAGAGCTTGGTCTTTCTGCGACATCAACTTGGCGGACTCTGCGTCGAGACTTGGGTTTTCATCCTTTAAAAGTTTCATTAACTCAAAAACTAAAGGTCAACGACCAAAGACCAGCTGCGTATTCGCTAATTGGACTTTAGAGCATCAAGCGGCTGACCCTGCTTTCGTAGAAAACATCATCGTTAGTGGTGAGGCTCATTTCTGGTTGCGTGGCTTCGTAAACAAACAAAATTGCCGGATTTGGTGCGATTCAAATCCACTGAAAATTCTTCAGATGAATGAAGATGAATTTTGGTCCGGAGGTTTTATCGGCCCTTATTTCTTCGAAGGTCCGCAAAGAACCGAGCTCATTGTCAATGGCGACCGATATCGGTATGTGCTTCCAACAGGACGACGCCACTTGCAATATTGCACCGGCAACATTGAATTTATTGATTGAGAAGTTCTTACTGGGTGGACGGAGGAAGCTCGATGTATGCGTTTCGAAAATCTCATGATTTTCACGCAACTAAAAGATTATTTATGGAATAGTTATTTTTTAAATTCATACAAGACGGATCAAAACTAAAATTAAACTCATAAACAAAACCATATATTCTTCTCAAAACATAATTCCCCATAGTGAAGACCTGTTTGTATCAGAATGATCGATGACCTAATCAGGAAGAAAGCAAAGACGATAGAGATGAACCAAAAAACAACACTATTCCAACAAGATCTTAAACTCGAAATGAAAAAGCGAATAAGCATAGTTTACTCAGAAGAATATTATAAACCCATAAAGAAAATAATGGCGAAATACGACATAGAGGTGGTAGCATCAAGCAGATCATAAACGATAAAGGCACAGCTAAAATCAGAAAAGGATCCAAAAAACCCTAAGAAAAAAGCGGAATTTATAGGCTTATTTGCGATAATTGCCCAAAAACATATATAGGACAGACAAAACGATTGGTGGACACAAGAGTGAAAGAACATATAAAGGAGGCCGAACTAGCGAAGAAACATAAAAGAACGCACATAATATCAGCGAAAGCGAAACATATTGTCCAACACATAAAGGAAGTGAAACCGCAAAAACTAGATGTCTACGAGAGTTACTACATAGCCAAGCAGAGCCCCGAGACGAGGCTGAACACGGACCTGGGTAATGAATACACGGAACTGTTAAAACTAATATTGACATCAGGTAGAAACAATTAGCGAAAAGGCTAGGAATATAATTAGGATATAAGGATATGATTTATAGCTTTTATACTTAAGAGTAATATAAATAGAAGTAAAATTGAGAAATTCAAACATAATCCACTGAAGATGGCAGCAAATAGCTGCCGAAATACGTATTTGGAAAAATAAAGAAATCATCGACTTTAAGGAAAAAAGTTTTTTTTTATTCAAGAATGAGTTTAGTCGATGCAAAAGAGCTGATAATTCACGAAAAATTATATTATTTTCATGAATATTCACAAAAAGAAAAAATCGATATTTTGGTAAGCCACCTTTGGCGGCAATCAAGACCTCGATCCGATGAGGCATGCTATTAATACAGGCCTGCACGGTCTCTTGCATGCGTGGATGATGGTTCCACACCTTAATAACCCTTCAATTAGCCGAGTTTTAGCCGTTATGTTCTCCTTTGCTATCTCCCTCTTCATAAGCTCCCAAACATTTTCGATCGGGCTCATATCTGGCAAGTTTCTCGGCCAGCTTGATAGAGGGATACAAATCTGCTCTAAGAAAGTTTTTACTGAACGGGCAGTGTGGCAAGAAGCTCCATCTTCCATGAAAATGAAAGGCCCTCCTTGTGGAAACCAGTTCCTTATTTGAGGATTGAGCCGCTTTTTGAGAACCTCCTTTTACTGGTCCTGTTTCATAATTCCGTTTACAACTTAGAAGCGTCAAGTGCTCGCTTATAACAGACCAAATCATAAACTTTGTGGGATGTTTTAGGGTTTGTCTCACACATTCTGTTCGAAATTTCTCCCCAGGACGTCGACGAACATATGGAGCTTTATTTGATAATATCAAAGTGCTTTCGTTACTAAAGCACACCTTTAATAGGTTTAGAAATGATCTTTTAAGATACCCACGTGTAATTATTTAAGAAAAATACCGATTTCCAAAACTTTAAATCTTTATTTTTGAGCTCTCTAGCCCATTTGAGACGCTTCGATTTCATAGCCTCCGTAAACTTTGGTTTTTTGGCTAGTCTGCAGGCCTTAAAATTCAAATCTGAGAGTTTCCTGCGCAAATTGCGTTCAGACACATGAACATTGAACTCTTCTAAGCATAAATTTATTTGCTTTGTGGTCGCAAACCTGTTATTGAAGCAGATATTCTTGAGACAACGTTCCGACCTCGGCGTAAATAATGGTTTTCCTCCACAGTGCCCCTTCCTTTTGGGGATTAATTTTTGTCCTAAATCAATTTTCTTTTTACTGCGTCTGACGCTTTCTTCTCAGACGCCAGTCTTTCTCGAAATTTCTCAATTTGAGTAAACTTCCGTTGTTATAAGGTTTTTAATCTCAGCCATCTTGGGCGGTGGTAGATCACTCTGCTTACCCATGTCTTATACTGTTTATTTTTTATTAAAATATATAAAAATTATTCCAATTACACAAAAAAATAACAAACGTCTATTGAAATACACTAAATGAACATTAAAATTTAATTTTCACTTTCATGCGTCTCAACTTTGCTTATGGAAAGTAAACTGCAACGTGTCGCACAGTCAGAGTCAGACAGTCAACAGAGCTATGTTTTTCTTTTGAGATAAGAATGTCATATATTGTCGAACTACCGTTAATACAACAATATATTGTGTGACTAATGACAGATAAAATAAATATACAGTTACCAACAGTCCGCGCCATAATTATGCGCCCCGAACCGCAGATTTTTTTTAAAACCCAAAGTGCGCCTAATAATTTAGCCAGGGACTATTTTAGTCGCCCAAGGACATCATGGTTATCGATGCAAACGCATGGAAATGCATGAGAATGTATGCCCAGAGCCTGGTTGGGGATTAATCAGGGTTAAAACTCAACTATACTTAAACGGTACAAAGGCAGCTGTCGCATTTGCCTGAAAGTCATTTTCGGAACATGTCACTCTTACGTACTGAGATAACAGAATACCACAGCTACCAACCCAAAGCGCGGAATCAGTGTCGTTGAGATAAGAGTGTAATTATTCATCGAAGGATGCACCATCAGTTTATGTGTTGCAGCAGAAATATTTAGTACCAAATTCAACAATTATTTAATTCAGTCTCCAGAAATATAAAATGAAATGAATAAAGAAAATAATGTGGGTATCACAAATTCAGGTATTTTTCACTTCGATTTGAAATTGTTTTGTTATATTGCTTGCTTGAGTTCTGTAACATTTAAAAAACAGCAGTTTCCCTCAAACTTTGTGGTACGAGAATTTCCTCAAAGAAAGGGCAGATTCTTGACTTTTCGGCGGTGATTTTCAATTGGCATCTTATTTGACACAATTCGATGTGACAAATTACGTAACCTTCAGAAAACTCATCGTCTTCCGTAGACAAAATATTATACATTTTTAGGTAGTTTCTTCAGTTCATTTATTCATGCATCACGCACTGTGAAGGCATTTAGAATTTCGGTTTTGAGGAAGATTTTCATAATGCTATAGTATAGTTTTGTTAATTGTTTTGCATTTTGATCGATTGATTGAATCAAATACGTTATATTGGGTGGTAAGAATATGGAAATTATTTTTCCATCATCGCTAACGACTTAAATTTCATGTGGATGGCTCGGCGCGTTATCTATGAGCAACAGAGGCCGAGCATAATAATTGTTATCATTAAATTTAGCAAGCTAAATAAAGTTTTATCAACAATCAAACAAAATATAAACCTGTGGTACAAACGAACCATGAAGTGAACTTTGAAAATTCCAAAAGTCAATCAAGCTATTGTAGTTTGTAAGTTGGTATAGTGACAGCCCTCTTTTCTAAGAGTTCACTTAGGCCACTGCAGGCGTATTCATTCAAGCTGACTTTGAGTTTACAGGCAAAGTGAATTCTTGTGAATGGCCTAGGTTTCAGAATTTTTTGACGTTCCTATTTCTCAATTTACGATACCACGTTAAAATTGCACAAGGAAATATACTCTTACTTTTAAGATTTATAAATTGGAGGCTCAAACGCTTTTTAACACTTTGCAGTCATCATTCAAAGATACAACAATTGTTGAAAAATATTCTGAGCTTGAATCTTAATTATATCCCCGGCAGCAAAAAAATTATACCGCTTTGAAAACAAGCAACAAGATTTTCCCTTAAAGTTAAACAAATGCTAAGTCTAAATGAAAAAACGGATGTTGAAACCAGTTAAATATTCCAAAAAAGGTTGACAGTCTGAAAAATTGCCGGGAAAATGTTTTGTGATGGATTTTTTTTTAGTTTTTAAAATTGTGATAATGTACAGTGCGGACAATCAAAGCAAATTACAGCAAAATAAGATAAGTTATTGCACAGATATAAGAAATAATGTAAAAGAATTCGTTCTAAAAATCCTGTAATAGAGGAAATAGTGTGAAATTTGAATGTATGGCTAACTGTGGCTAATTGGAAGGCCCTACCATTATGTCGTTACTTTAGTTTAAGACTATGCTATGTTCAAATTGAAAATAAACCATAATTATTAACATTGTTAAATACTCAATTAATGCATTTAGGCTGGTTGAAAAGTTGTTGTAGAAGGTAATGATTCATCACTCCAAAGATTGAACTATTAGGCATCTTCATTTTGGAAGAAGCCGTGGACTTTTATCACTAATATAGATCGCAGCGCTCCAAGCCATACAGCAATCAGCGACTGTGTTACATTATTTTATGCGGAAATGCAAGTGCCAAATTGAAGTTAAAAACAGCTTGATTACCCTGCGGAAAATCCCAAGACTTGAAATTGACTACAAACGTTTCCTGTAACATGGAGAAGTGAACAACGCAATTGCGTTTCTAAAACTTGTTCATATACACAGCCGAAAGTAATTATAAATTCATGCAGGACTCGTCCGTAATTGCTTTTGGAAAACGAGAGTGTAATATTTAGTGGTATACACTCTGCGAAATAATTATATAGGCAGTACATTTTTTGCAATTTTAACAAAAACTTAAGAGCATTCCACTTTAAATATATTGGATTTTATTTAAAAAGAAGAAACAATCGAAGTTAATGATAAATAACTAGTTCCTGAGTTAGCACTTTGAAAGTAATTATGAAGAAAAAAAACTTAGTACGAAATATATATAAGGCACTTTTCCTGACATGAAGAAAAAAGAAAACATTATAAAACTAAGATGAAGTGTGACCCCCTCTATTCTTGACCACCTCTTTTAAACGGTTTGGCATAGAGTCTATAAGCGTTTGGATGTAGGATGGCTCTATTTTGTTCCACTCTTCTTGAATATCCAATTTAAGCTCCTTTACACTATTAAATTGCAGTCCGAGGTTATAAACGGTTGATGAAAGTCTAGCCCAAAGGTTCTCTATCGGGTTTAGATCGGGACTTACTGCTGGCCAATCAAGAGTGGCAATGCTACGCGATTCTAACAACGATTTTGTTTTGCGCGAAGCATGAATTGCCGCATTATCCTGCTGAAAAATGAATTCTGATGTAGACATTTCTTGCAAAAATGTCACAAGAACATTATCAAGCAACTGTACATAATAATCAGAATCCATTCTTATCGTTACAAAACAAATTGGCGTAGTTTTCATATAGCTTATGCCAGCCCAAACTATTAGCGAACCACCTCCAAAATTTCGTCGTTTTCGAACTTCTGGTGTAGTCTTCCTCGAACGCCAATATTTGTGTACACCATTTGGGCCATCCAAATTGAATTTTTTTTCTTCGAAAAAAAATCACCGTTTTCCATTCATCGACCCAAAAACGATGTTTTTCCGCAAATCGCAATCTTGCATTTTTATGCTTTTGAGTTAGGGCAGGTTTGCCACACTTATTGTCATATGTTAACTTTAAATTCATTTTTCAAATCTGTTGCATTCGACGAACACCAGCTCCTGCCTTAGTTGCCGCACAAATTTCTTTCGCCGAAAAATGTTCTCCAGTAGCAAGTCGTTTTATTTCTCTTATATCACGTTCTGTGATTGCCGATGTTCGTCCTTTACGTTTCATTGTGCCATATTTTTTGCCCATTTCGCAGAAATCATCGACCACGCCAGCAGATCGCTGCAATTTCCTCGCGATTAGCAGATTTGAAAACCCCCGATCCTTATAGGCAATGATTTTTCCCTTCTCCTCTTCAGATGATACATTTCCACGGGGCATACTAATTAAAAAGTGAAGATTGATTTTTTAATGTAGTAATTTGTGATATAATATCTTCAACTGACTTAAGTTTACGTGTTTTTTTGTGTTTGGTGACGAAATGCTCACACAACAACCACAACTGTTAAACTGCCTATATAAATATTACGCAGCAAATAAAAGAGAAATTGAGAATTCTTCTTTCTTTGTGTGCGAGCGTAGATTTTAAGCTTATTTCATAACAAAATAAACTAAACATTGTCATAGTATTCAACAATGAAAACCTGTTCTGAAGTAAATTCCGTTATCAAAATTTTAAAACCGAAACAAACATTGCCTATATAATTATTTCGATGAGTGTATATGATGTAAAACGCTAAACGATATAAAGTAACAAAACACAAATAGTTAAGGTGAGTTATCCAATCAAAGCAAAATTTCTGTTATATCTACTTAAAGAAGTGAAAATATAAAGAGTTGGGTTTATAATTATTTCTGACAGTGTATGTGCAAGTTCCAAAAATAATCTCAACAATAAAACTCTACTTGTCCTGAATGCTGCTGGCAATCGAGCACAGAAAATTTAAAAATAGGCGAATGGAACACGAGCTCTGTAATCAATGGATCAAGGAATAATTGCGTGTTTTAAACTATACGATTCAAGTAGGACCCTGCGACTGATAGTTTTTGAAAAATACGTCAGTAGAGATGGCATGGAATATTATTGGCAGACGTTTAATATTACTAAAATAACAGAAACCGTTGCTGTATCATTAGAAAAATGTAACAGTAAGTCCGGCTCATTAAGCTTGGTTTGGAGAGAGGGGATAGTGTTTATACTTTAAATCTTGTTGAGCACAGTTTCGACAACATATAGAATAAAGCCTTATGAAATTATGCTAAATCGATAGGAATTTATAAGCGCTGGATATTCTGTGCTGAAATAATCAGGCAGAATTATCCTGATGATAACCAGAAAAATTTCGCAGTGGAAAGCTGAAAAATTTATGAATTACTACAAAAATGTTGCTGCACAGGAAAAAAGTAAAATAACGAAGCGAACATTTTATGAAACAATCAAAAATCATCATCATCATCATCATTTTATGCATTAACTTAACAGAAATTTTCCTGAACCACATTTTCCGTTTCCCTTTCTTGTATTACCCATATTATCTTTTTTATTATGCTTATGTGTTTTTATATAATTTTAGTTTGTGCTTTGCTTATTTATGATTAACATTGTAGAGGCAGCACAGAATAAATATGCATTTTGTACTAGTACCTTCTTTATGTGTCTTGTATTTGAAAGAATCTATCTTTCAAGATAGAATATATCTTTCAATTACAATGCATTTCTTTTATATCCATAATATTAAATAAGATAAAAGAGTTTCGTTAAGCGCAAGTATCGCTTTACGTGCGGTTTTCTAAAAACGCATTGTGTGCGTAAGGAATGCGATGCCTGTATATTTATTTTCGAGCAACTTGAAAAGATGAATTAATCCCAGCAACCGAAAAGATGATAAATTTAAATAGAGATGATTTTTTTTAAAAAAAAAATAATATATGTATTTATCTGTGGCCATTTTACATATGAAGTATTGCTTTGCAATTGAATAACGTTTATAGAACTGAAACGTGTTTGTTTTATTTTCGGAAGTTAATTTGTTGATAACTGTAAAGATGTAGAAGATAGCAAAATTTAATTGTTATTTAGTAGCAAAGCTTACATAAATTAATATAAAGTTTAGAGCATTATATAATACTTTAAGATCGAGTTGCCATATATGAAAAAATAGTTGGAGAAATATAAGCCAATTAATTTTTTTCTACGTTCACGATAGGTATAAAAACAGCTTTATTAAGAACTTTGGCATTTTTTGCACGATTAGCACTGCTCGTTCCATAATAATTGTAAGTCTAACTGCAAACCAACAGTTTTAGAAATTGGGCCTTTTTCTACCAAGGACAAGATTTATGTTTAATAACTTATTATATGCGTGAGTTCACATGTCATTCGCACACTCATTCGATCGCAGCATGTATACGTACTCAAATTGTTGTCACACAATAACGGTCTCGCCACAATACATTTTCCCAATTCCACAAGGAGAAATTTGGCTGTGTTTTCATCTGTTTTTTTTCCGCGAGAAACGAAACCCTGCGCGATCTCTCTCTCTCTGAAGCAGGGATATTTTTGGAATATGTAAGCTCATGATTGTTTTAATAGTTAAGAGTGTCAGTGATATTTATTATCTATGCCATGTGTCAAAATATTCAACACAACTCAAAATAATAGTTTGTGATAAATATTTCTATTGACTCATTATTATTATTTTGTTCATAATAATAAATAGTTTCCGATAAGTCGTATTTTTTAAAAAAAATCAATTGTGTTTTTCTAGTTATGACGTTTTGTCACATGCTCCTAATACATTTAACAAGGACAACTGTAGAAATTCTGTTGTGAAAAATGATATTCCTAACAAGTTTTGGCTTTCTGTGGAACCTTTCTGTATGCCCCTCACAAACGAAGACCTTAAGGTAATTTTTTGTGTTTATAGTTAAAATTTTGATAGCATTTATATTATAGCTATTAGAAGATTTGTTGCTGCAAAATACAGGTTCGTTAATTCCACCTATTCCTGAATTGGGACAACATTATTCACGTTTTTGGACCAGTAACGATATTAAGGAAGAACGGCCCATACCAAAGACAGGACAATTTGTTCAAAATAACGAATTTAACACAACTGTAAATAAAGGGCACAAGTTGATGTAAGTTTTCTTCATTTCCGTAATATATATTTGCAAAGGCTGAAATACAATCAATGCACTAAGTAGTTTTCTATTTGTTTAAATCGTTATACATTGTAATTAAAAAATATCAGTGTAATAACAAAATAAAATATTTTCAACGAAATTGAAAACAACGCTTGCATAGTGTTCCGAATGGAAGTAAAAGCGGCAAACCAATAGTGCCAGTAAAGGACCTGTCTCATTCGAAATTGTGTTTTTATTTCGTGGTAGAGCTTTTCGGTGACAATTTTGATAATTGTTTCTGTGGTTGCCGTTTTGAACGACATATCTCTGCTGATCAAATCTTTTCCTTGAAAAAGCTGAGTAAATCAGGCGGCAGGTCATTTTAATAGTGGAAGCATAACCATCATAACATGCAACAGTTGCGAGCAGTCCCAGCAGCACATCACAGGCGAGATCGTGCATTTGTGTACAAGGATCTGTACAACTGCACTCACGTGTTCCTGCGTCTGGACGCTGTGAAACGCCCACTCACACCGTCATACAGTGGGCCACACAAAGTCCTGAAACGGATATGCCAACTGATTTCGTTTGATACCACTTAAGTATCAAAAGTTGATACAAATGATTTTGAGTTGACTATTATTACGGAAACTTTTGAAGCCTTTATTGAATGAGTTGTCATTGTAGAAGCCCAGACTCGCGTTCTTGAACATTATATGCTTACTCATACATCCTTACAATGACCTTATTGCTCGATTTCTGCTGCTGACAGTCATTTTCGTATCAGTTTTCGAAGTATACACTTACATTTACCAAAGCTCTCCCAAAAAGTCTCACAGTCAGAGTAAATGGGTATATTAGTACTCTATGAAACATTTGTGTAGGTCAGTTTTGTAGAGTAGTTACTCTCTTTCATACTTTACTGTATAACTCACGACCGAATTAAGCGCCAAAATATAAAAAAAACATGAACTAACGATGCTACATGCTTTTATTTGATGAGAAACATCATATGGTGCCTTAATCATATCAAATTAGCATATTTGTGCCAAAATATTGATAGGAAATTAAACCTTTTTTTCATATACAGTGCTGGAAAAAACATTTGCAACCGAAGTCAGAAACAAACTTTATTCTTCATAACTTTCTTTATTTTGAATTGATCTTAACAGTTTTTTAACAGAATAATTTCCCGTAATATAGTAAACCAAAATATTATAACAAATAGTAATTTTCAGCTGTCAGAAAAATAAAAAAAAAGTCAAGTGAGTCATACTTTTAGTTGGAAAAAACATTTGCAACTTTTATTTTAAACGTTTTATTTTTTTAATATTTACTTGAATGGCCATGATTTTTGATGACTTTTGCACATCTTCTGGGCATTGATGAAATCAAGTTATCGATGATGAATATTGCAATTTTTTTCCACTCTTTCTTAACGGCTGCGTAAAGGTCCAATTTCTTCGTGAAATTTTGCTTACGTAGATTAAATTTTACAATCTTCCAAAGATTCTCAATTGGATTGAGATCTGGGGGTTGTGCTGGCCAATCCAAAACCCTGATTCCATTATTCCTAATCCAACTCTTCATCAATTTCGAAGTGTGTTTAGGATCGTTGTCATGTTGGAACGACCACAATAAAGGCATGTGCTCATCAGCATACGGCAGCATCGTTTCCTCTAAAATTTCTTTATATTTAGTGGAATCCATTATACCATCAATTTTAAAAAGGGGTCCAAGCCCATGACCAGAAAAACACCCCCAGAACATTAAATTGCCTCCACCAAATTTCACTGTTTTATTTGTGTACCGAGGATTCAGTCTTTCGCGTTTAGGTCTTCTTGCATGACGTAACCCATCAGTACCTCTTAATTTAAATTTAGATTCGTCTGAAAAAAGTACGGTCCTCCATTTTTGTAAATTCCAATCTATATGATTTCTGGCAAATTCTAGTCTGGCCTTCAAATTTTTCCTAGAAATCAAATACGAAAGAGACACTAGATTGTAAATCTGGTATGCCGTTATATTCAGAGGTTGCAAATGTTTTTTCCAACTAAAAGTGTGACTCACTTGACATTTTTATTTTTTTTTATTTTTCTGACAGCTGAAAATTACTATTTGTTATAATATTTTGGTTTACTATATTACGGGAAATTATTCTGTTAAAAAACTGTTAAGATCAATTCACAATAAAGAAAGTTATGAAGAAAAAAGTTTGTTTCTGACTTCGGTTGCAAATGTTTTTTCCAGTTTTTGTTATATCCAAAAATAAAATTGAAACAAATATTTAATGTAACTGTTAATAATTCGATATTATATTTCTGGAAATATATTTTAAGTATATCTCCTCAGAGATTCGGGATGCAACTAACTACTTAATAATGAATTCGAAAGATTTCCCAAGCAAAATTAACACCTAAGCAAAAAAGGCTTGTTGATTTTGCTTGACAAACAAAAAGTATCCGAGGCATTGTTTAAACGCGAATTGAATGCGTTAGACTAAACATAAGCGCAAATGATGCGGTATCAAGTTGCACATTTGCAAGCATCTGCAACAATGTTGCATGAGAATGTAACATCTTCATCCTTAAAGTGAAATTCGTCCCGAAATTTCTTATAACAGTTAATACCTCGGATTTACATGATTCTCTATACATTGTCAAAATTTTATTATTTAATTTTTTTTTTACATTTTACAGTCTTTGTGATCTTAATTTCGACGAGCTTTTTGGAGAACTATATTCAACTGAAGCTCTCGCATCATCAGAACGGCTAATTCGGTTTGTCTTAGTGAATTTGAAACATTTCTACTCTTCCAACAAAAACATCTGTTAAAAATGGTTAAGCATCCGCCACTTAGACATGGCTTACAACATTTAAATATAACGTATAATAATGCAATTAGAAATAGAGCAAATATAAATCCTGTAAATGAATTTTTCGTTAAATATTTTGGAAGTGGTTTTACCGCTTTGTTCCAGAAACTTGACTGTTCAATTATTTCTGAAGTTAAATCTCTTATCTCATGTAAGTTACTACTTGAAAATTTTCCAATATTTATATTATCATTAACCTTAATATCTCGCAATTTAACAGCTTCACAACAATCTTCTACTTCAACTATTTTATCTTTTTTCTTTAAGATAGTTGCAACATTAGTCTGTGATTGATACGTTTGCGTTACAGTGTATAATTTACAATTATCGTCAACAGAAACTATATATATACCTTGTATATTCTTCTGTTCTTCTTCCTTATTTTTACATTTGCAACTTAATTTACTTTCCGTACTGGTAACTACGATAATTTGATTATTATTTAATTTATGAAATATGTCCAATTGAGATTGAATTTGTTTGACTTCACATAACTTTGATTCTTGTCTCAAATAGATGTCTGTTATACAACTTCTTACGTATGTTGTTCTTAAAGGTAAGGAATTGCAAATATTTTTCCTATCAATTTTCCTACAATCCGTTTCATCCACGGTTATATAATCATCTCGGTCTTTAGTAATAATCAAATACCTTGCCAGATTTTGTATTAATATTGTACGTTCTTGATCTATGAATGGCAAACTAATTATCTCGAATGTCTCAAACTCTTGTGGGCTTGAAGTATCTACTCCTACAACTACTATAACCCTTTTATTTTTAATAAACGCTGTTAAAT
Organism: Oxycera nigricornis; assembly: GCA_963942545.1. NCBI lineage: Eukaryota > Metazoa > Arthropoda > Insecta > Diptera > Stratiomyidae > Oxycera > Oxycera nigricornis. The sequence goes on along the minus strand of CAWWDL010000005.1, from coordinate 32,438 downwards.
GTAAATCTTTAATCAACTCTTGATAATTACCTAATTTGGCTTCTACAACTAAATCGTACTTCTCCTTGAGTTTATTTAACTCTGTCAGAAGGTTCTCAGGTTCAATTATGAATGGGTGTAAAATACCTGCTTGAATAAATAAAATAGAATCTCTGAAAACTTCAATCCTTAAGTCAATCACTTCTATTCTATGGTTTATTTTGATATAAATTTCATCATAGTATATCTCTAAATTTAGTAATCTTTCTTGCTCTTTAGTACTATTGTTAATTTGTATTATCTCTTGGATAATGTCGTTAATTTTAATTTTAATATCATTTTAGATTGCTTGTTAATTTCTTTTATCAACACTAGATTATCCCCTTTTAATATTATTTTCATTTTCTTGAGTAACATCCAAAATTCTTTCAATTTGTTCAGCATCATCGGCTGACATTGTCCCAAATAGAAAACTTAAACCTGTTCCTACCCAATTCATCAGACCTCTTTTATACCTTAAATTTGGAGTTATTCCCATTAACCCATAAACTGTATTGAGATTATGGTGTAAAATTCATGCATTGTTTTAACTCAGTGGTACACATATCATTTATACTATTTACTAGATTGTCTATCCTATCAATGTCTTCTTCTATTTCAGTTATCTCTATTGGCTTTATCAAATTAATTGTTTTGCTTACGAATTTGGTATCTTCCAGTGATTTGAAATATATGCCTGGATTATCCACTTTTACAGCATCAAATGCTATGGCTACGGTTAGGCTGAAATTGAAAGTTAAAACTAGATTACTTTTCTATATATCTTTTTGCGTCTTTGTTATTCATCTGAACAAACTTCCGATATATTTTGACTTGAATGCTGTCTTTATTTACTTTAGTAACAGTATATGGTCCTAACCATAAATCATCTGTTTTACCTTTTCTTCTATCATTTCGTCTGAGGATTTTGTCACCAACTTGAAATTGAACTAACTTCTTCCTAATGTTTTTGTCGTATCTGATTTTTGATTTTTCTTTGTTTTCTTTATCTTTTCCTTTAGCATTTTCCCATAGCTCAATTAAGATATTCTTTAACTTGTCTGCATAATCTTCCACTGTTTTCTCAGGCTCAGAATTCCTTATGAATGATATTGGTCGAGGTTTTTGTCCAAACATTAACTCGTGAGGTGAATAACCTGTAGCTTTGTGTATCGTTTGATTATAGTTCATACTTGCTAATCGAAGTTTTAGATCCCAATTATTTTGCTGCAACAAGTATTCTCTGTTTGTTCTCAGATACTCTGTAAGTTTAGCTTGTGCTCTTTCAACGCTTCCGTTCGATTGAGGATGAGACGAACTTGTAGCAATATGTTTTATATTGAGTATTCATTCTCTCTAATTTCTTCATCAAATTTCCACAAAAGTTTGACCCATTGTCAGTAAGAATGTTTTGAGGAATTCCAAAATAAGTTATCCATTCGTCAATCAGTTTACTCGCAACAGTTCCCGCATTTATATCTTTCATTGGGACAAATCTGATAAACCTAGTTAAGTTATCCTGTATCGTCAGTCCCCAAGTATCCCCATTTTCTGTACCGTTTTTAAATGGTGGGCTTTTTCCAATGACTTATCCGCCATTGAAACAATTCTCATTGGGTTTCACATATTTTTTCTGACAATTTTGTTTTTTTGACAAGCACTACAATTTTGAATATATTCTTCAATTTCCTTTCTCATATTTTTCCATTGGAATCTACGTTTGATATATTCTTCAGTTGCGTTGATACCTCTGTGTCCCCCTAGAAAACCGTCATGTGCTTCTTTTATTAGCTCTTTTCGAATTTCATTGTCTTCAGATTCGTTACTTTCATGATCTGCTGCATGTTCAGGAGCTACTTCAGACATTGGGCTATTATTATCTGTTGGACGTGCATTACTTGTGCTGGGTTGAGGTTCTTCATCCTTAGATTCATCAGCGTTCATCATTCTGACATTTCGACTCAGCTCATCCGCCACTACATTCTCTTTTCCGGGTTTGTACTCGATAGTATAGTCGTATTCCTCTAGTTTTAATCGCCATCTTATCAAACGACTTCCAGGATCTTTTACGTTGAATAACCAAATCAAGGGTCGATGGTCCGTCCTTATCAAAAATTTAGTTCCATAAAGATAATGCCTGCACTGTTTGACCGCCCAAACAATTGCCAAACATTCCTTTTCTGTGGTTGAATAATTTTTTTCAGACTTATTCAAAGTTCTCGACAAATATTGGATTGGCAAGTCTTTCCCTTGATGTTATTGACTTAGGACTGCTCCGATCCCGTGATTGCTTGCGTCTGTCGTGATGATGAATTGCTTCTCAAAATTCGGATACTTTAAAATAGGCTCTTTTATCAATTCCTCCTTTATTCTTTCAAATGATTTCTGCTGATCTATACCCCATATAAAATCTTCACTCTTTTTCAGTAGTTTGTTAATTGGCGCTATGATTTTACTATAATTTTTAATAAATCGCCAATAGTACCCAGCCATTCCAAGGAATGACTTGACACCCTTTGTATCTACTGGTTTTTCCATTTTCAAGATACTATTCACCTTGTTTTTGTCCATTGTTACGTCATTTTCAGTGATTACATGGCCTAAGTATGCCATTTCTTTCCTAAGAAATTCACATTTTCCAGGCTGAATTCTCAGATTTTCTTTTCTTAACCTAGCCAAAACATCCTCCAATTTATCATTGTGGTCCTTAAGATCTCTTCCATACACAACTATATCGTCAAGGTATACAAAACATCGTGTACCTTGCAAGCCACTAAGTACTGTATTCATTGCCCTTTGAAAGCAAGCCGGAGCATTTCTCAAACCAAACGGCATACGATTATATTCGTAATGACCATATTGGGTTGAAAATGCAGTTTTTGCTTGATCTTCTCTTCGTACAGGAATCTGATTAAATCCTGAAGTGAGATCAAGAATGGAAAAGTATTTAGCAGTACCCAACTGGTCTAATATCTCTGAGATATTTGGCAGTGGGTAATTATCTGCAATAGTCATCTCATTAAGCTTCCGGTAATCGACGACCATTCTTCACTTCACTTCTCCAGAAGAGTCACTCTTTTTAGGGACTATCCACAAGGGTGCATTCCACGGTGAATTACTTTCTTTGATAGTGTTATCCCTCAACAATTTTTCGACCTGTTTGTTAACCTCTTCTTCGTGGACCTTTGGATATCGGTATAATTTTACGTGAACTGGTTTAGCTCCCTCAATCAAATCTATGGTATGTTCAGCTACCTGCGTCAAATTAGCTGGATCAATCTCTTGAAATAACTCGTTATATTTATCTAGTATCTCATATATGGATTTCTTTTCCTCCCTGTTCATGTGACTATCACGTATTTTAATTTTCGCATTATATGTACTTAAGACATCTTCTGAAAATATTTTACCTTTTATTCGGTAAATTGTACAAATGCTATCCTCATTATTCGTATTCAATGTAGGTACCTGCCCTCTGCCTGTTTCATCAATCTTAGTGACACACGAAGGTATTTTTAAACCATCTATGTCAACTTCGTTGATAAAAACAGCGTCCCCAATTTTCCCGATTATCGGAACGTATCTTCTTATTTCTCTCCTGCCTTTTAGCTGAAATTCATCACTCTCTAATTTAACCCTAAACGTTGAATTTCCAAGCGACTCTGTCTCATAATCGATTTTTATTTTATTTAATTCAAAGAAATCTGTACCTAAAATACCATCATAGCCTTTTATAATGTCAACATTTACGACGTGAAATGTTGCTTCCAACATTCCATTTCCTATTTCAACCTCTAACTTTACTTTTCCAATAGCTTCTGTGCTATTATCACTATGTATACCATTGAATTTAACCCTGTTTTCTTTGTCTACCTGATCTTCAAATACTTTAGTCTTCCTTATAAGGCTTATTTCCGCGCCTGTATCTACCAACATTTTTATCATCTCGCCATTAACTTTCACAAATATATGAGGACTGTTTTTAAACTGTTTTTTTATTTCCACTACTTGGTTAACTAATCGCGTTTTGAATTCATTATTCTCTCTCTGTTTTCTATTGCCATATTTACTATTTTCATCATTGTTTTCAGCCATTTCACTTCTCTGATTCCCTGAGATATAATTACTATTCGGCCTGTTTATTGTAGTACGAGATTGACTAGGATAACCTCGATGATATGTTCCTCTTGACCTACAATCTCTCGCGAAATGCCCGATTTTCCCACATTTGTAACACTCGGACTTTTTGTTAACTAAACTAACTTTTGGCAAAGTGTTTCGATTCGAAAAGTCTCTATTGATATTTGACCGGAACGTATTTTGCCTTTGCTCTTCTTCCTGAGCAATTCTACATGCCTCATCAACTGACTTGGGTTTTCGAGTTATGACATATTGGCACAAACTGGGGTTAAGTCCATTTACAAAAACAGTTAGAGTTTCCTCCGCGAGGTAAGCAGTTTCTCCAGCTTTGTGTTCAGACTTTACAATTGAACTTCGTGCTTGTAAAATTCTCCTATGGAGTGTCTGAACACGCTGAGTGTAACTTACTACAGTCTCACTAAAACTTTGTTTTATCGCAATCAGCTCTCTATGAAGCTGTAATGCAGAATGTGGTCCTGATAAACATTCTTTATTTCAGCTTTCAACTCTTCCCAATTATCGAATTCTTTATTCAATAATATCAACTGCGCGTTTCCCTTAATTTGGGTTTGAATGTATTTAAACAATACTGGCTTCTGGTCTGCCGACGCCAGATCTATAGCCTGATTGCAACTGTTTATAAAATTAAATGCGTCTTCCGCACGTCCCTCGAATGGGTTTATGAATTTGAACAGATCACTCAAGTTTACCGCCATTATTGCGCACACAATTCCCACAATCCCTCTGACCTTTCACTTGCACAATCAGCTAAGGGGCTTTGACTTTTCTTAAATTCGACCGGACAAGAAAAATTATCGCAACTCCAAAACCGTTTCATTGGTTCCCTGAACAAAAATATAAAAACCCTACTTTCTGGAAATACTGACGGAACTCAAACACACATATCAATTGGACACTGATTCAGACTACACGACTTAACTATTACGCGATCACAATACATATAGTACAAAAAATATTGAAAATTATTTTACATTTGAATTACATTGACCCTAAGATTAGAATCGATGTCATCCTGGATTCGATCATCAGCTGCTTGTTAGAAGCGTCTTCCTTTGATGTTACTCAGGCTGGTTGCTACTCCCGGCAAATCCTTTTTTTCCAATTAAGCGGCTCGGTTGAAGTCGGTTACCTCAGTAACGTTGACAACGTTTCGTGAAATTCGATTCACCTTCCGATTCGCACCGTAATTATGGTAGTTACACTAAATTGAATCCGTAGCGAGGACTCGTATCGCTGGATACATAATTAATATTTTGTAATTAGATACAATTTTGTGTATCCCACCGCTGCCACCAATTTAGTTTTTGTTATATCCAATAATAAAATTGAAACAAATATTTAATGTAACTGTTAATAATTCGATATTATATTTCTTGCAATATATTTTAAGTGTATCTCCTCAGAGATTCGGGATGCAACTAACTACTTAATAATGAATTCGAAAGATTTCCCAAGCAAAATTAACACCTAAGCAAAAGAGGCTTGTTGATTTTGCTTGACAAACAAAAAGTATCCGAGGCATTGTTTAAACGCGAATTGAATGCGTTAGACTAAACATAAGCGCAAATGATGCGGTATCAAGTTGCACATTTGCAAGCATCTGCAACAATGTTGCATGAGAATGTAACACACTGTATATCAATCATAGATAAGTAGTTATGTATGATTTAGTGCAAGACTTGCGGATAGAATAAAATGTAATGTAAGGGGATATAACGAATGTCCCTAGCATATATTAGGGAGTGTGGAAAGTGAGTTTCTAGGTTCTGATGTTTCCTCAAATTCATAAAAGACTTCTAGTCCCGCCTCGCGGCGTGATGAAAATTCTATGCTACTGGTATGTTCCTCCGTTCAATATCTCTGTAATTTAGCGCTATCACTTCGTTCCAGTTATCAATCGTTGCATGCTCCGCAGGCATGTCCAACCAGTCGAAGGCTTCACCAAGTGGAGTAATTCAAGAGATGAGTCATCCCGTGAAGAATGGGACAATGTCGACCCGATCATAAACTTTTCAAACCCAACTAGCTTACCGAGCCGTGCGTGTGAAGAAAACACAGCAAGAATGAAATCCAACGATAAAACCCACTCGAAACATTCTGCCACACTGTCGGAGAACTCAAGAAAACAGTTACACTATTCGATTTAATATTTTATTTCCATATTTCGTTTCATAATTTTATTCCTAAGAGAATATTAATTCAAAAAATTAATTCAAAAGACCAATTTCTGCTGAGTTATTGATACATTTTCATTGTGTTTATTTAGCATACATTAATTAGCATGGTTTATACTTTTTTAAGTCTGCACATTTTCTCACGCCTACGTTTATCTTACCGTTTTTAAACCCGTCACGACCTGCAAATTTTTACGCCGCCGTTGTACTTTCATTCATTGGCCGCGTCTTTCATCGCTTCACTCGCTGCCAATTTTCGCATCAAATAAAAATTATTGAACTGTTTAATATAAGAAAACAGGCTCCAATCGCGAAAAAAGAACTCTTCGAAAGTAAAAAATACATTAAACTATCAATAAATGTTTAAAAACTTCTCAATTCTCAGAAAAAAATTTGAAGTTCGAGGAATTTACAAAATCACGACACAATCAAACAAACAGATACATCTTGGAGAACTTTGACTCAGAAACATTTAAATAGTACTGCATTCAACGATTGAATACTACATGCTATCACAAAATAAAACTCCCTACAAACAAGCGAACTGAGAGTAAAAGCACCAACCGCTGAAAAAAAAACGGTTACGCAATTAAAGACAAATATGCGCAAATTATATTTTCAATGGTTTTAACGATCCATACAAGCAAACCATTTTCGCTGCACATTCGAAGGACTTCGCAAACATCATACAGAAGCGAAAACCTACAACACGCAGCGCAAATACATAGCAATAATAATAACAGGTTTTGGAATAATAACCGACGAAGGTTGAACCAAAATAACAGCCAGACATAGCACCAACATATTAAATAATAATCTATATCTATAAAAATTAATGCCACTTTTCGTTGTAATTTTATAACTCAAGAACGGGCTCACCTATCAAAATTAAATGTTTAGGCTTTGTTCGGACTATTTAGTAGATGGTTTATGTGAAGTTTGCACAAAATCGGTCGAGCGGTTCTTCAATTATCTCATTTTTGTAACAAATGAATTCAATAAATGGCGGATCATTTTGTTAATGGGGATTTTTGTGTCAAATTGAAAATTTTTCAAGATGGGGATTGTACTGTCAAATTGACACTTTTTTCAGTGTTGAAAGTACAAGCATGTTGTTATGTAATTCATGCGGTCATTTCATTTTGGACGTGCTTCGATTAAAGCAAATTGTCAGCGATAATTATTGCTTTGTGGTTATATTTTTAAACATATTGTTGAGTGCATTCATACAAACGGTGAGTCTTGAATTGTTCAAATGTATACTATGTACATATATGTGTGCGTGTACTTTTCTCAGTTTTTTAGCGAGTCGTCAGTGTTTCATATCATTTATATACTTTATTTGAATTAAATTGTCAACAACGGTAAGTTTTAAACTGTTGAAGTGAATTACATGTATGCATGTGTGTTTCTTTATTTGAAAAAAAAATTGTGTGCATACGGGTGTTTCATTCTTTTGTAACACGTCGATTTAAAAATGAATTATTTAATGACATTTTTATATACATTGATTGACGTATGCAGTCATATACATTTCCATACACAAATATACGCACATGTTTAAATACAGATACATCACTAGAAGCATTTAATCGAACAATGCAAGATTTACGTGGTAATCAACAGCTTTTGGTGGTGCCTTTATATTACTGTCAGGGGATTTTCGTCAAACATTGCCTGTCATTCCTCGATCAACTCCTGCTGATGAAATAAATGCCTGTTTGAAGTCATCAGTTCTTTGGAGATATGTACGAAAATTGACACTGAACATAAATATGCATATTCACCTACAAAATGATCCAGCTGCCCATGAGTTTTCAAAACAGTTGTTAGAAATTGATTAGCACCGAAGAACATTAATATCAATGCCATTAATTTTCAAATTCAAGCGAAACTGCCAAGTGTAGTCACGACATATAAATCAATTGACAGTGTTATGAATCAAGATGAGGCAATGAGTTATCCAATTGAATTTTTAAATTCATTGGAACCGGCTGGTATGCCACCGAATTGCTTGAATCTGAACGTTGGTTCTTTGATTATATTATTGCGAAATAAGAATCCACCAAAACTGTGTAATGGCACCAGATTGGCAGTGAAAAAGTTATTGCCAAATTTGATTGAAGCTAAGATCTTAACTGATAAATCAAAAGGAAAAGTTTGTTTCATACCGCGTATTCCTATGATTACAACTGATATGCCACGATTACAATATCCTGTGCGTTTATCATTTGCGATGTCCATCAACAAGGCCCAAGGGCAAACACTTAACGTTTGTGGTGTGAATGTGGAGTAATCATGTTTTTCACATGGCCAACTTTTTGTTGCCTGTTCCAGAGTCGGTACCCCAAGCAATTTATTTATTCATGCTCAAAATGGAAAAACAAAAAATATTGTTTATCCAAATGTTTTGGATTAATTTAAAATAGTTAGCAATTAATAAAAATTTTTTGAATAAATGAATTTGATGTTAAAATTAATTTCTTTTATTATTTCACTTTATACGTAGCGAAGCACGTACCGGGCCGCTAGTAACTATATAATAATAATAATAATAATAATATAACTGTAAAAGCGAATAAAGATGCTAATATAAAAGTTTGTAAGATAACAATATACAATGTGAATTAACAATAATAAAACATTATTTTTCATTTCTAATTTAAACATGAGCAGATATCTCAATTTGCAAATCTTCTAACATGATACCAGCAATCGAAAAACTCGACCATAATCAAAATGTAAGTTAACATGGCTGACCAATGAAGGAACTATATCACTTATTCAAAATAAAACTGCGATTAGGTAGACAAATAATAAAAAATTCATTCCATGAAGCGGACAATGATTTCCAAATAAGTATCGAAGGAATAAAAGAATTTTTTTTGTAAAATCGACTAGGAAACCCGATAACAATCAATGTATATAACAAGAAATCCAACTACCCATGGACTCTGAACCACTAAATATCGCAAAAATAATTTTACTCCAATTGCATAAGCAATTATAATTATGAAGATTGCATCCGCGTAAAATAACCAAACGCGAACAAGAACGATTTTTTTTGAAAATTTTAATGTTACTTCAATAAAATGAATTTTAATGAAAATGAAATAACAAAATTTGATGCAAAATGATTTAAGAAATTAATGAAAATTTTACAAATTTACTGTGAAAAAAAGGTGGAACAATAGATGCAACACCAGTATACACAAAAAATAGACTACCACAAGGGCAAAATGTAAAAATTGAAGCTCCGGAAATAATGACAGTATGGAATCGCCCACACTATTCACCATTACTAATAATACCAAAAGAAGGTACTATACTGATGACAAAAAGAAATTGCGTTTAGTAGTCGACTTTAGAAGACAACACCAAAACAGTAAATGACAAGTCTCCTCTAAAATTTTTATAAGATGTACTTGATAGGTTAGAAAAAGCAAATTACTTTTCTCCAGAGATTACAAATGTAAATTTCTCAAATCGGATGCAAACCGCGAGTTGCGACCTTTGAGATCCGCACGAACAACTATCCAGTAATATCTAGATAACTATTAAAAACCAGAATAAAATTGACAATACTTTAAAAATGTAAATGAAATTAGTTATTCAAAAGTAACGCCAATATATCTATGTATATCCTTTCGTGATTGCGTCATGCGCACAAGAAGTACGACAATTACTAAAAAAACATACTCTGTTAAATAATACCACCAGCCTGTTATGTTGGAAGTGGCCCGAATTGAAGTGGCAGAATTTTACTTATCGATTTATATGAAATGGGGTGGTATCAAATAATTGCTTGTATGTTTTCAAGTACATAATTATCGTTGCTGCATTTTTTAAGTAATTGAAATAACTTGATTTCAGAATGCAGTTTTTACTCATCAATAAGGGACGCGAGCACTTCCCTTAATGATCGAAATTATTGAATTTTATATTTTTCATTTTTGATTATATTTCAAGAGATTCCAATAGTTCGGGAAATTTCACATCATTTTTACTACTCTCGCACACGCCCACACGCAATGCACATGCTATGCTTACATAAGTTCTGCTTATTTACCCACAATTGATATACAACTGTTTGTGTGGGGAAAAGTTGCCATTAGTGAAGTCATTAGATTATCTTAAATTAGTATGGATGCTTGCGAGTTTTCAGATAGGTGAAAAACTAGCGACGGGAAGTAGCAGTTTGATAATGAAAGGTATTTTAGAAATCGTTCAAGTAACAAGTAATTAATTTGAAATGATCGAATTTGAAAAAAACCTACAGATACCGAAAGATCAACAAAATATGCGCATAAGTGAATTGCAATATGTTAGGGTGTGGTACACATACCTTGCGCTGGCAAGTACACAAAATACATGCGTAATATTAGTACTGACTAACAATTCATCTGCTTTCCTCAACAACAGCATGCAATGCTGAACTACTTCAATTCTAACATTTATTCCCTGTTTGCTTCCGTAATCTGTTTTATTTTTAATTCATTGGAAAGGATCAAGTATCCAAACCCTCGATATCTGACCTTGCGTTTCCACAAAAGATCACTACGTATGCAAATTAGACATTCCTATCCATGCAATCATTGACATATATTTCCACATGACTGATTCGAGCAATAGTGTTAGTCATCAGTGCAATATGGATTTATTTTTTATTTGTATTTTCGAGTTTCACAATGTGTGAAATTCGCGAAGTAAGTAATGCAACCGTTTCAGAACATTGAACCGTACAATGCAATTTCATACAAAAAAACCTTAGGCACCCGCGGGAATGACCGGAGGGGAAGCATAGCTTTTTAAGGCTGGAGTTTCGTTTATTTTAATGCTGAAATGAATAATGAGATGATTAACCGGTTTTTTTCCTCTATTCGTTTTTTTTTAATTTTCCTAATTAACCGGGGATTTCTCTTCTTTTCATCTATGTATTCATTTTGTCTTCAATTTTCCAGCGTCGTGTTTGAATGTTCTAATAAAATTTAAATGTACCTGAACGGTGAAGGAATAATACTCTTACATATGAGAAATGAATCATTTCTGAAAAGTAATTATAAATGAACTTCTGGTGTTGACACTTTTAAAAAGAACCCTCCGCCTAATGTATACGTTTGAAAATCCGGCGAAACTCTTCCCGTAACGTTTTAGGCCTTGACATCTTATTTCAGTGTTGTTCAATAATTTGAACTGTACGCATCGAAAATTTCGACAAAACGTAAGCATACCGTTTTATCACTCGAAAAAAAAATAGAAATTATAAATCGCGTTGTTGATAAAATTGAGAGTGTAAAATAAATCGTCATAGAATATGGTCGCACGTCACAAAAAAAAAAATGATGACGACGATAGCCTACGAATTGAGCTAAAGTGAGAAATATCAATTCAGATTATCATTCCTTAATTTTTATTATAATACATCTGAACTAAGTAACAAATTCATTATTTAACTATAATTTTTGAAGAAAAACAGACATGAAATAGGTCTGTTAATATACCTTTCACTTTACTGAAAACGTGGTTTAAAAAGTGTGTATTTCATAAAAATAGCCAGAATTACAACTGCCGATTGAAATATCTCCGAAATGGCTATTTCCACGAAATAAATCGAATCTTAGAAGCTACGTAATTTTTTTTTAGTGCCACATGAATAAATGGTGACCTAATTTTTGTTATAAACACACAATGAAACTGTATATCAGTATTCAGATCTCTGCGCTTTTTCTCAATGTGCAATATCTATACTTACTAGACTACAGGCAGAAAAACTATCAACAAATAAATGCATTTGTCTTAGATAGTAATTTTCATCTAAGCTCTTGAATTTATCAATGAAATTCCTATATATTTCATCTATCAACATTCTTCAGCGAAAATATTGCCTAAAAATATCGAATTGGTGTATTATAAAAATGTAAGGTTTATGTCTTTACACTTTATATTCGTTTATTCCTAGGTTTTAGTTTCTGCTGCTAGACATAGATTATTGCAAACTATTGTAGGCTTAATGTATTAATGTTAAGATTTTTTTTTAAAGTGAAATATTTGTAAACACACACTAAATTTTTTTGTAGGGGTGAAAATGCTACTGGTCCTTTCACACAAAGACTTGTGTCGATTCTAATGGAGGAAAATTTTACGGAAAATGGTGGTACTCCGGAAAGTAGTGGCATCTCCGAGCATGTAGTGAAATCACAGTCTTTGGCCATGATGCAAAACGGCATAAGTATCGAAGGACAACTGAGAAAAGAATTAATAGAACAGGGTATAATAAATGCACTGGAAATAGAGGTAAATAATATAGAAGCTCATATTTTTATCGATCATCCTGTGTTCCGCAAATAGTCCCAAAAAGATGGAGTACTTGCTGAAATTAAACGCGTAACTGCTGAGTTGCTAGCTACAGCTGAATTTAATAATGCATCCATTAAAAAATTGCTTATAGTCGCGCAAGATGAATTAGCAAGACTTGACAAGAAGTGGCAATTAGATGCTCTAGATCAAGAGGTAATTTGCTTCAAGATATTTAATACTTCGAAAATTTAAAAGTATTACTTTCCAGATAATAGAATCATATAAGAAAGTTCTAACGGCGAAACAAAAACGCAAGCAATTGACAATTCAAGAAAGAGAAGAAGTTCATAGATTAGCCGAAGAACAAAGAAGAGTATCAGATGAATTGGAGATTGTAAAAATACCCGGTTCCAAGATTTTCGAATAATATATTCAAAGTAAACTTTTTTCAATTTTTTCGATGTTATTTATAGCGAGAGCCGTAAATGTTCTAATTTTATGGTACTTCATCATCAAAAAGCCGCAGCCAACATATTATCAACAAAATGATTTCAAACTTATTTTGACAATATAAATAATCTTTTGGTTTGTGGTGAATTATTTTTTCATAAGCTACTACTCAGCAAAAACACCCAAATAACACAATTTTCTTGATAGTGTTCAAACAGGATGATATGAATTTGAAACACATTTACAATGATCACGTCATCATCGACATGACATTAGAACAAATCCGTTTGTGGAGAGTGCTGGAATGACAAATATGGTTTTCTTGTGATTTACAAAGATAGAGGGTCTCCCTGAAGAAGGGTCGATATCGAAAGAGGTTCAATATATTCATATTGCAATAAATCCATTGCATTAACTCGAAGCGGTATATACGTTAATTAAATTTAGCTACATAGTATATATATATATATATATATATATATATATATATATATATATATATAAGTTTCGTCATAAGATCCGATGCCGTTATAAACGACAGTTCTTACATACAAAAGTGCTTTTGCCGGACGGAACTTTTGAAATTCTTCGTAAAAGCCGATATATCGTTATAAAAGATATATATATATATATATATATATATATATATATATAGTGTATATTTCTTATAACGACGTTGAAGGGAAATTCCGTCGTTATAGCCGTAGGTCGCTATATCCAAACAATAATAATACTCAAATATACTTTTTATTTATGATAGAAAAGAAAAAAAGTAATTGAGTACAACAGAAATGATACATACTAAAGAATGGACGAAATCTGTTTTAGCCTCTTTTAAATCCTCATTTTTTGAACTGCTTTATTTCTTGTTATAAGTATTAGACCGGGGACCGGTCTCTAACTAACGTTATTACAACTCTTAAGACTAAATTATTTTGTTCGCCATATCCACATAGCGTCTTTGTTACATTAAGTTAAGACGAAGAAAAAAGTACTGTAGTTTATTACAACCAGTTGCAGCTTCAGCAAAATTACAATGATTAACAGAAATTTAATACCACCAGCTATAGCGTTAACAAAAAGCCAATAGTAGTAGGACGATTGATTATTTTAGAGATACGCCAGCTCTAGGCATTGGACAAGTTCGTGCACTTATGCATCGTTGAAGGAATGACGCATATAGGTCGACTTTGGAATGAATATTGAGTCAGAAGGGCTGATTCGATTTATGAAAATTGTTAAGGGGTTATATCCACTTGTAAATCCGAAAAAACGTGTTTTTTGTGAATTTTTTGTGAAGAGGCTTTTTATTAAATAAATACATAGAATAAATGTACATATAGCGAATTTAATGTATTTTAAGAATTCGCGATGCATTACAAAAAATATTCGGTTCCGTTGTTCCTGTAGTAGATCTCCTAGAGGACCTCCACAAAAAGGTGTCAGGCGGTGAGAAAGATATCTCTGATCCAAATTATCGGAAATAAAAAAAACCAAATGATTTATTTTTAGGATAGATGAATACAGGTAATGATCGATGGAATAGGCAAAATTTTGATTGTTGACAAAATGGCGGCTTCCCAAAGAAAAAAATCGTTTTTTTAAAGAAAATTTACAGTTTAAAGGGGCTTAAAAAATCGAAATTATTGTCAGAAAGCTTATTTCTTCGGTCAATCTAAGAAGATTGTGTGAAAATTTCAAGCTGATCGGCTCAGCCGTTTTGGAGAAATTTTCCTCACTGACTTTGAAAACGCCGTTTCAAGAAAAACGCGTTTAAAGTTTTGGGAACCAATTTTTTCCAACTTACATTGTGGCAGTTCACTTTAAACTGACGAAATATACTTACGTTATACCTAAAATTTCTACATATAGCTTTCAGGTATAAAATAAACCTTTTATATTCTAATTCCAAGAATAAAAATATCATGAAAAGCATAGACAAGGGCATAGGGGTAATGAGAAGCAGTTGCTATTCCGGTTCACGCTTCGCCTACAACGCTCGGACACGTCTTTACAAATACGCTAATTTCTCTGAAACTATTTGCCGGATCAATGTGAAATTTTCGGACGATATTATCAAATATATGTACATTCAAAATTCGATTTTTTTCAAAATTACAAATGGATATAACCCCTTAATACAGGACTGGACAACTGAAACTTATTATTGCGGCCTCTCCGGTAATCCTTATATATCTGATATGCTAGTGAATATCAAACCAGGCAAGTTAAGACGAGAAGAGTTAGTTCGGTTCTGTCGGAATTGATCATTCAACTCTATTGTCAACTTGCTTAGTCTGATTACTGCCCATTGTGCTGGTGATGGATTGCTTCGATTGGGATATTTATTATGGATTTTTATGCCGAGTTAAGAAGTGAGAGCGGGTCAGTACGTTTAACTATAAGCCTTTTAAGAATTTTCGCGTGCGGAGAATGTTGCTAGTTTTTTCAATTCGATTTGTAACTGCTCCTTTTTTTCAATGTGAGTTATCCAGGTGAATCCAAGTGAATTCCTAGGTATTTTGTTGTATCGGCTAAGAGAATTCTTTAACCGTTCAATGTTATTGGGGGGCATGTGAGTTTTCTAAGGGTAAAGGTTACTTGGACCGTTTCAGATTCATTGATTTTAATTTTGCACTTTCTGGCCCATTCCATAATCTTAATAGAGTGGAATTGCAGTTCTCTAGTGGCAATATAGGGGTTTTTATTGACGTACCGGACGGCTGAGTCATCCGCAAATGTTGACGTCATGAAGTGTTGGTCTATTGGTATATCGGCTGTGTACATGAGATATAGGATGGACACTTCCTTGCGGAACGCCTGCATTAATTAAGTAGTTAGAACTAAGGGATTCTTTGAAAATGACACGAAAAATACGTTTGTCGATGTACTTAAAAAGAATTTTGTGAAATTTAGGAGGAAGATTTGCAGAAATTTTGTATTTAAGGCCCTCATGCCATACTTTATCGAAAGCTTGGGATATGTCCAGCAATACTCCAACACAGTAGTACTTATTTCTAGGGCTTGTTTGATTTTGTTCACTAGCCGATGGACTTGTTCAATGGTGCTATGTCCGGTTCTAAACGCAAATTGATGGTCTGGAATCAGCTTTTTATGTGTTAACACGGGAAGAATTTTATCTAGTAGAAGTCTTTCAAATATTTTAGATAAGATTGGTAGAAGGCTGATTGGACGGTAAGAATCGATTTTGGTTTCATCTTTACCGGGTTTAGGGATTACAATAATATGGGCCTTATTCCATTCTTTGGGGTAATACATATATATCGTTATAAAAGATATATATATATATATATATATATATATCGTTATAAAAGATATATATATATATATATATATATATATATATATATATATTTGGGAGGTGAAACCCTCATAGGCACTCCCCCTAAAGAAGGCCGGCTACGGTTTCTCATGGGAGAGTAGTGTGGGACTTTAACCGCACTAAAACCACCCCTCTTCCCCTTTCTCTCCTCCACGGGACTACCGTTAGGTATTACGTCGTGGAGGCGGCTCCGCCACAGCGGCAATCCTCATCTTAGGTGGAGCCTACTAACTTCCCAAGTTGCCTCGAGGGCGCCTCAGCTCACCCTGCACGTGCGCAATTGTCGAGTTTATCACCGCCCAATTCCGCTCCGACTTCAGCATCTCTTCCACAAAGTTGTGCGGGTTGATGTTCGTTCCCAGCACACCTTTCAAGCATTGCCTCGCCACTTTAAATCTGGGGCAATGGAACACAACATGCTCCGGGTCTTCGGGAGCATTAGGGCAGCTAGGGCAATATGGTGAATCGTCCAACTTGAAACGATTCAAATACCGCCGATAACCCCCATGCCTTGTCAGAAACTGATTCAGGTGGTAGTTCATTTCGCCATGCTTGCGCTTCACCCAGACGTCAATATGTGGGATCAATTTGCGCGTCCATGATCCCTTTTCAGATTGCTCCCAACGTCTTTGCCATTGTCGGATCGATTCTTCCCTTTCCACGTTTCTTATTTCCTGTCGCATCGCGGACGGTTTTAAATGCCTTCTCCGGTACAAGCGGTTCATTTCATCCGCAAGTATGTCGACGGGAATCATTCCTGCGACCACGTACGCGGCCTCGTCGGAAACAGTTCTAAAAGCGCTGCACACTCTCAATGCACTGAGACGATAGACTCCTCCTATATTTCTCCTGCTCACTTCAATTTTAAGAGTTTCCTCCCATACAGGTGCTGCATAAAGGAGAATAGAGCTCACTACTCGAGAGATTACCCTTCTACAGCTACTTTTTGGGCCCCCAACATTTGGCATCATGCTTGACAAAGCTGCGGCAGCCTGCCTAGCCTTGGAGCTTGCATAATCTATGTGAGTCTTGAAGCTAAGCTTCGAATCAATCAAAACCCCCAGGTACCTAATGAAGGGTTGATGATATGCCTCCCCACCCGGACACTAAGGATATTGTTTTTGCGTCTGTTGCTTATTAGAACTGCCTCCGTTTTTTGTTCCGCCAATTTGAGTCCGGACGTTTGCAGCCACGACTTTATAGCACTGATAGCTTCACTTGCGTAAACTTCTACATCTCCTAGATGTTTAGCAGCTATTACCACAGCTATATCATCCGCAAACCCAACAACCGTCGCCTCACGTGGAATGGGAAGTTCAAGCACTCCGTTGTACATCACATTCCACAGAAGGGGACCAATCACAGAGCCTTGCGGGACTCCCGCGGTCACGGTGTATTCTCTAATCCCTTCGTCGGTTTCGTAGAGAAGCGTTCTTTCCGATAGATATCGCCTTACCAATTTTGCCAAATAATTCGGGACTCCTATTTTAATCAAGGACGCGTTGATGTTCTCCCAGTTTGCCGAGTTAAATGCGTTTTTGACGTCCAGAGCTACTATAGCGCAACATTTCTGGGACGCCATGGCATTCTTTGCCAATCCTACCACCGAGTTGATAGCGTCAACTGTAGAGCGTGCTCTACGAAAACCATACTGAGAGTTGGATATACCACCTCGGTTTTCAATTTTGGGAGCCAAACTGTTGTATATGATACGCTCCAGCATCTTACCTGTTGTATTCAAAAGGCAGATGGGGCGATACGACGAAGGTTCTCCTAGTGGTTTGTTTGGTTTCGGTAACAAAACAAGTTTCTGCATCTTCCAGATGGTAGGAAAGGTCCCTTCACGCATGCACGCATCAAATGTGCTGGCGAATACATCTGGCCTTGTATTCACCGCTACTTTCAGCGCTTTGTTAGGAATACCGTCCGGGCCTGGTGCCTTATTGTCCTCCAACCTACTGCACGCTTTGATCAGTTCTTCTTCAGTTACCGGTGGAATGGATGCCGGGTACACTGGGAGGTCTGATAGCATTTCCGTGCTCTCCCGTTGAGGGAAGAGTACCTGCACGATGTTCCCAAGCATTTTGCGGCATGTGATTTGTGGTGACTTATAGCCTTTCAGCTTCGTCATCACTGCTTTATATGCCCCACCCCAAGGGTTCACATTCGCTTCTTCGCAAAGTTGCTTGAAGCATTCCCTTTTGTTCTTTTTCATGGCGTGTTTAAGTCTGCTTCGTAGCTCCCTAAACGACTGCTCCCATTCTTCGTGATCAAGCCTCCCCCCCCCGCTCGTTGGCATCGTCTTCTGGTCTTGAGGCACTCATCTCTTAGCTCTGAGATTTCAGTACTCCACCAATAATTTAGCTTCCTACCTGGAATGCATCTTCTCGGCATCGCCGTGTCACATGCCCATGGCAAATGTGCTACCACTTGCGAGGCTTTTTTGGTAGCTGTTCCCCTTACGATACAGTTTGCGTTCATTGTTACAACAAACGCATCCTGATTAAAAGCCCTCGTAGACCATCCCATTCGCAGCTTTCGTCGAAAGTTTGACCCTTGTTAGCTCCGCAATCCAGTCTTAAGAGTATTGCCTGTTGGTTGCTGTGGGTGTATTTTTCGCTAACGTACCAGTCCATGTTCTTTGCCAGTGCGGGACTCACGAAGATCAAGTCAATTATTGAGCAGGTACCGCTTTTGCAGAATGTTTTGACTCCACCAACGTTGGCGAGTACCAGATCCATTTGCGCAAAAGACTCTAAAAGAACTTGCCCCCTAGCATTTGTCAATTTACTAAACCATTCCACTGCCCATGCATTGAAGTCACCAGCGATAACTTTAGGGTTAAACTTTCTTGCATCTAAGACAAAATCGTCCATCATGCATTGAAATTCCGCTAGTGTTTATTTTATCCCTCGAAAACCCAGCTTTTTCATCACCCATGGTGTCTTGTATAGCTTTGTTGCCACATGCCCATATTGCCGCTTTCTTGGTGGAGTCCGTGACCCAGATGCCGTTGTGAAGGCTCCGGTACGGTTCGCTCACTATCGCTACGTCCACTCTGAACTCAAATATAGTCTGCGCAAGAAGGTCGTGTGCAGCCTCACAATGATTGAGATTGATCTGAATCAGTCTCATTTTGTCATTGTATTGAGTGCCTTCCTAAACAACGGGCATCTATCCTTGCAGAACATGCAGCTGAGGTCCTTGCGACATTCCTTGACAATGTGTCCCTCTTCCCCACATCTGCAACGCTTGGAGCGGTCTTCGCCTTTACAGGACCATGACATGTGCCCATACTCCAAGCACTTGAAACACCTTTTGAGTGGTACTTGCTCTCTTATGCGACATCTCACCCACCCTATGCGTACCTTGCCTATCTCGATCGTTTTGTTTGCTGATTCGATCAGGAGGCTAATGACAGCTGTTCGTGTGCCCCCGTACGCCTTCCCCTGGGTGTTTAACTGCCGATGTGGGGATCACATTCAGCCCTAGCTAATTATGGTTTTCGTGCCGAGCGGACACAAAAAAAAAATAACTTAATACATTCCAAAATGAAAATAAATGAAACACTTGAAAACTTGTGGAAGAAAACTATTTTATTCTGACCGTAGCGACCGACAATCGTTTTTAAGTGACCGGTGAGCGTCAACTGGGGCGAGGAGTTCTCGGGTTTCCCTCTTTATGGAATCCATGCCTTGCTGCGTCAGCGTCTGGCTTTTTAGATCTTTCTATGAAAGATTGCAACATTTTGTTTATGGAATCATTTTTCCGAGGTTCTTGAATTTCTGCATCTACCCGTGGGATAGAAGCAGACGCGTGTTTAATTTTATTAGAGCTATTTGCTGACTCATACGTAACTCCTTCCCCCCTTTGACTTCGAATTCTCCTGGATTCGATTTTCTACAATAATTTTAAATTTTCTTTGCTTTTGAAAAAAAATTACTAATCCAAGTATTACGATAGTTATTATTAAAATTAGACTCATATTTATTCCAAATGTTACATTCTTATGAAACTGCAATTCTTTTATTTTGTTTGTATTGTGTATATTATTTACAATGATATCGTCAAAGGTGAGTTTATCGGTAAAATTAACAATTTTTGAATGAGGGTAATAAAATCTATCCTCCTGTTTTTCTTTAATATTTGAAAAATAGTGATCCAACATTATTAAGGTACAATTATTAAAATGAATCAAGTAATTACCTGTTACTATTAGTTTTCTATCATCACATGTTTGATTAATGGATAGCAGTTTCGCATTTTTTATTATAATCGTTTCTTCATCAATTTCCAAAATCTCTGTATTAATATTTTTAATCAGTTTACAATTTTGATGGTATATACAATGTCTACTAATACTAAGTTCATTTAAATGTTTATGATCTTCATAAGTATAAACAGTATCATTTATGGAAAAAACAATTTCTTTCGGATGATCTATTTCTTTATTTTGATCGTTCGTTATAGGTAAAATCATTTTTCGTTGCACTGTTACAAATTTCTTAGGTATTTTTATCGCAAAAATTAAAGTATTATTATTTGTTTCTGCCAATCCTACTTTAATATACGGAAGTATCTTAACATTGATATTATAGATTCTTATCTCTTCGTCAGTTAGGATATTGGGATGCAACATGCCATATCTAGCAGATGCAATATTATCTTGAATGCTCTCAATTCAGCTTTTAAGAATCTGAATTTTGAAAATTTGATCGTAATAGACACTGTTTGCGTAAGTATTGTCAGCTATTTTATTGATTTTGTTCGTAATAATTTGTCTGTCACTGGTTGCAATCTCTCCAAGTCTACGTAGAGTGTCGCTGAAATTTTTGTTTATATCGACCTGTTGATTAATGGAATCTATTGAATTATGGATATTCATGCTTATTACTTTCAGGTGATCATCAATATCTTGCCTATCCTGATCGTCCATGGTACCGAAAAGCCATTTGTGTGCTGTACCAACTAAATTAATAAGACCTCGTTTATACCTCATTTTCTGTGGTATGAAAGTCTTAACTTTATTTGTTAGATGTTCAAGTTCTAACATTATAAGATCCTTGCGTTGTTTATCTAAACTTTCAGCATTAGTTTTGAATTCAGAAATTACGTCAAAAATTTCTTTGGGGCTTATGAGATGAATTATGATGTTTGTTTTTGTAGCTATTTCGACTTTACTCAGTTGAATTTGTGTAAATCCTGATTGTTCTGCTATTTTGTGGATGTTTAACTGTCCTTTTACTGAAGTCAGTGTTAAAAATACAGTCAACAGAATGAAGATTAGCTGGAATTGTAAGTTATATATGTACTGGGTTAGCAGATTAAAAAAACTACAAGGTGTTATTATTATGAAAGTAATGTTCCTTGAATTATTTCTAAGATCATTTTCTTTCGAATATAAGGAATATTTTCTTGAGTAAAACAGATTTGACGATTTCTTGAAATATTTTCTGCAATGCTGCAACAGAATACACCGCAATCGTTTCCATTTTCTTGTTGTGGTGTACTTGAAACTTCTTCTTTAATAAATTGTGACACGTCGAAGGTTACTTCCCGTTTTTCTAAAGATTCTTTCCGCAAATATTCTTCCAGAGTTTTTAAAATTTGTGAATTTTCCATACCTAACGAATCGTAGTACCTAATTGTCTTATTCTCTAAATCAATGATAGCCAATGCCCAGTGATTTTGATTTACA
Source organism: Oxycera nigricornis (assembly GCA_963942545.1). Lineage (NCBI taxonomy): Eukaryota > Metazoa > Arthropoda > Insecta > Diptera > Stratiomyidae > Oxycera > Oxycera nigricornis. The sequence goes on along the minus strand of CAWWDL010000005.1, from coordinate 10,297 downwards.
TGGACTGGTATCAATATCATATCAAATTCGAAAATATTTACATTTCGAGTCCATCTTTTCACGGCATTGTATCCTGCGTTTAACAATCGTGAAGCAAAGAACGTATTCATGGCAAACACTTTTGGTTTACCTTGAGCACTTTGTTGTTTGCTGCGCTCGACGATTAGTTTCGTGTAGAATTCTATCACCTTATCATTAAGCCATTTGTTATTTTCTAAATTTTTAATATCTCGTCTTTTGATATCTATTCGGAATCTGCATGTTAATATTTCATCGTCTGGGCCCTCATTAATTGCATTATTAATAACAGAATTTTGTTCTTCAGTGAAGTCTGAAAATTCTATTTGTTCATTGCTTATATCTACGTTAGGATCATTTATAGCCAGATCATATTTAAGGGGTCTTTTGATATTGTTAGGGTGAATATTCTGAAGTTTTCTTTTAATGAATCTAGGTTGGTGTTTCAGTCTCACTGCTTTGTAATTCTTTATATAGCCTGTTGTTCTGTTTTCTTTGTACTCCTCTCGATTTTTGTTAGCTTTTTCTAGCCATTTCTCTTTTGCATTATGAAGATTCGTTCTAATTTTATTAAAATCTACTTTACGTGACTGTACATCGTTTGGTGTGCATTTTATTGTGGAGTGGTATCGCTCGTTGTAATTTCTTACAGCTTGTTGTATTATCCTTTTCGTGGAAATCTTCTTTTGATATGTAAGAACTCTAAATTTGCTCAAGATAATTTCGTGGAATCTTTCTACGTCTGCAATGCCAGTGCTGTTATGAGGCTTGGTTAAATGCAATTCAATATTCTCTGTTTGCAAGAAATATTTCATTAAGATACTACAAAACTCATTTCAGGCAATGATCTTTTTTGGTTTTCCTACTCGTGCAAAATGCTCTTCCAGTATTTCTATTAAGGTAACGTGATTTCTATCTGTTAAGTAATATGCCGCTCCGAATTTAGAAAATTTGTCGATCACAGTAAGGAACGTATACTTTATTATGGTAAATAGATCTATTTGAATTATGTGGTTCACATCCGTAGCTGTTTCTGAAAATTGAAATTTTGTTTTGATGGGTCTGCGATCACATTTTACGGCTTGACAAACGTCGCACTGATTGATTACAATTTGGATGAGTTCTAATAGTTTAGGATAATAGATTTTATTCTTAATTTTGTTAAACGTCTCTTGAATTCCTGAATGCAAACTTTCTTGGACATGGTAATGAGCAATTTGCTTGACAGCTTCCGTTTCGGTTTTTATGTCTTGAGCTCTAAGCGAACATTTTATAAACTTAATCTGTGGGTCGTTGGAGAAGATTTCGCGAAGTTTTTCTTGTACAATATTATACAGGTGATTTGATAGCTCTGAATAGATACCAGTGATGCCTTGTTTTATGTACCTTCTTAGGATTTCGCTGAGATTCTCAAAATCGTACTCTGCGATATAAATGATTCGCTTTTTATGCACAATTTCCACTTCGCAAGTTTTGTTATTAGTCAGGATGATCTGTGTCCTGTATTTGTTGACGATTTCTTCCTTAATCGGAATATGATCGAGGAGTTCTTCCTCAGCGGAATGGATAGTTGCCATTGTGGTGTTGTCATTCCCTTCCTCTATATTTTCTAGGATTCCAAAATCAGAAAACGTGTTAGTTTTTCCAGATGGTGCATTAGGCTCATCAGATTTTTCTTCAGCATGTTGGATGCGACTTAAAAAGTCTGCTACTCGGTTTTCCTTTCCCTTTATGTATTCTATTTCAAACTGGTACTCACCCAGTTTAAGTAGCCACCTCTGATGTCTGGGGGAAAGATCTTTGCCTCTATATTTTGCATGTAGATATTTTATAGGTTGGTGGTCTGTAAATATCTAAAATTTATTTCCATACAAGTATGGTCTGAAATACGCTACAGACCATATGATGGCTAAGAATTCCTTGTCAGTAGCGGAATAATTTCGCTCGTGACAATTCAAGGTTCTCGACGCGAAACAAATGGGGTGACCTTCTTGCGAGAGAACGGCGCCAATTGCATAATTTGAAGCGTCGGTAGTAAGTTGGAAAGATTTGCTAAAATTTGGAAACCGCAGAATGGGATGTGTACTAATTAGATTCTTAAGCTTTTCGAAAGCTTCAACGAAATTAGGATCTTTAGTGTTAACCTTGTTATTTTTCTGTAGATACTTGGTCATAGGTTGTGCCACTTTGGCATAGTCACGAATAAATTTTCGATAGTAACCTGTAAGTCCCAGGAAACTTTTTATTTCCTTTTCATTTCTTGGTAACTTCAATTGCTCAATGGTTTTAATTTTATCTGGATTTGGCTTCAGTCCTTCTGAAGTTATTATATGCCCTAAAAAGCTGGTTTCTCTCTGCATAAAATTACACTTGTCGATTTGGATTTTTAAACGATTATCTTTTAAAACTTTAAATATTTCTGTGATGGCATTTATATGCTCCTGTAAAGACGTGCTAAAAATTAACACATCATCCAGATAAACGACACAGGTCTTGCTTATGAATTTTCTTAAAACTTCATTCATGAGCCTTTGGAATGTCGCCGGTGCGTTTTTAAGACCGAACGGCATTCTAATGAACTCATAGAGACCATGCGGAGTCACAAATGCGGTTTTGTGCCTGTCTTCTTCTTTTACCAGGATTTGGTGGTAACCTTTAGCCAGGTCTATTGTTGAGAAATATTGAGCCCTCCCGAGTTTATCTAACAAGGACTCTATATTTGGCAGGGGAAATTTATCGTCAACCGTAATCTCATTCAGTTTACGGTAGTCGATAACGATACGAAATTTCTTATTTCCGGAGTTGTCAGTTTTCTTCGGAACTACTATTAACGGACTAGCGTATTTTGAGCAACTTTTTCTAATGATTCCTTGGGCTTCCATTTCGGTTATTTGCCGTCGGACCTCCTCTTCATGCTTAGGGGGATACCTATATAATTTAGCATTTATTTGAGCATTTGTTGTTGTTTTTATTTCATGTTCAATGGCTGGGGTACTGGTTAGCTTATCGCCTTCCTTATAGAAAATCTCGTCAAAATTTTTAATTAATTTTGACAGTTGTTGATATTCTTCACCGTTGAGGTGATCGAGTTTCAACCGTTGCAGATAATCTTTGTTGACTCCTTCTAAACTACAATTTTCATTAAATGCATAGGGACTATTTGCAAATTTTATGATTTGACTATTAAGGGTAATCGTTTTATTTTCAACATCTATTAATGTATCAAGGGTATTGAGCAAATCAATTCCAATTATGAATCGATATTTTCTGTTGCTTAGTGATTTAACCTTCCATCTTATTCTCGCACCTGAAGGTAGCTTAAACTCCTTCGGGGCCGTTGTATGAACTTCATATTTAATAACATCTCTACTTGTGATAGTACTGAAAGCTAAAGGGTTTATTCGAATTTTCTGAAAACAATCAAGAGTGTCATCAACTATTGAGAAGGATGACCCAGTGTCAATAAGAGCAATATATTTAATTTCATCGATAGTAATTTGAATTAAAGGTAGTGAATCCGAGGCTAATTTTGAAAAAATGCCACTTCTTCACCCGTATGGTTTATTTCCTGATTACTTTCCAAAGTTCTACCTGAAACAATATTATTTTGGTACTGTCGCGAATTAGGATTTCGAGAGTAATTTTGAAATGAATTTCTAAATTGATTTGAAGAATGGTTTCTTCGGATATTGTCAACTTCCATTGGCTCTATTTGACGTTGGCCTGAATTTCGATCTCTATTTTGCCGATATAGACCAGAATTTCTATTATAAAAATTGGGTGGGTGTGGATTATAATTTTGCCTAGCAAATTGTTCTGGATTTCTATTACGCCAGTTTGGTCTTGGACTAAAACCAATATCATTCGATCGGTATTGCCCTGCATTCATGTTGGAGAGATTTACGTGCTCACGATTCTGTGGATGTCTGTTATTGTTCGTCTGTCGTCTTATTTGTCCATTACCATAGTTAAAGTTTTTATTGCGATCACTTCCCAACATTCTCATTGCACTTTCACTTTTAACTTTTTTATATTCGGGCCTTATGCACGAATCCTCGAATCTTCTTTGGGTCATGATTTGGATTATTTGATCCAAATCGTGTAATTCTAATATTTTGTCTAGAAGAATACCCTGCGTAATCTCTTTGGCTGTATTTACTAGGATTGAGTTTACATTACTTAAATCTACGTGCAGATCATTTTTATAAAAAACAGCTAATTCGTCTTTCTTACTTTTAATATTTTGTAGTTCAATTGCCAAATGACTTACATTATTTACACGAAGTTCGTTGATCCTCCTGTAGATCTGGAATGGCTCGATATCCGGCTTGTACCTCATCTTCAATGTAGTTTTGATGGATTCCCAGTTGTCTGGTTCCTGAATGTGTATTACGGCGTCCTTTGCAGGTCCTTGAATTTTCTCGAAAAATATGTTTCTCGTTGCCACTTTTTTTTAAGTTAGGGTCCACTATTCCATTTAAATAGAATTCGGTGCTCCGTATAAATGCGTTGATGGAAATGTCGCCTCTGCCCGTAAATGCGCTCATGTGCCGGATTTCCTTCAGCACACTGTTAGCTGAATTTTCACTTGAGTTGGCACTCGCTGATTGCTCATTTTGGTCCGGTTGGTTTTGATTGGCAACAAGTTGCTGCACGACCGTCGCTAACTGTATATACTCTGCCTCCCTCTCACGTACTTGCTGCTTCAGCTCGTTAATTAATTCTTCCATGGCTTCTAGAAATAGATCCCTATTTTCGTTAAAAAACTTATCTCTTTTCTTTCTCCTGGTTCCTCTGGATTCTTCACTATTTCAGCCACGTTTTTTTTCTTCGTTTCACTTTTCACTGTTAGTTTATATTTATTTTATTATTGACTTTTCTTTGACTTTTGGGTCATTAGCCGGCCTCTTCTAATGACTAAAGGACTATTTTAGGCTCGTCCTCCCAAATTAGAAAAATCTTATTTACGGGGTACCTTCGCGGCTTTCCCGATTACTTTATTAATTCACTTTTATTTGGTTTTTTAACTGACTGCGCCAATTATGGTTTTCGTGCCGAGCGGACACAAAAAAAAATAACTTAATACATTCCAAAATGAAAATAAATGAAACACTTGAAAACTTGTGGAAGAAAACTATTTTATTCTGACCGTAGCGACCGACAATCGTTTTTAAGTGACCGGTGAGCGTCAACTGGGGCGAGGAGTTCTCGGGTTTCCCTCTTTATGGAATCCATGCCTTGCTGCGTCAGCGTCTGGCTTTTTAGATCTTTCTATGAAAGATTGCAACATTTTGTTTATGGAATCATTTTTCCGAGGTTCTTGAATTTCTGCATCTACCCGTGGGATAGAAGCAGGCGCGTGTTTAATTTTATTAGAGCTATTTGCTGACTCATACGTAACTAGCTCACTTGCCAAAGCATATCATATCTCATCCCTGGTTGTTATTTCGTTCAGATCTTTGCATTCGACCGTGGTCTCCTGCTTTCTAGCTCTAATTTCAGGCACCCCTCCAATCGATTTTTCAATCTGATTGTGAAGGCTTACAACCGGTAAGTTGTCCCCTTTTTAGAGCTCGAGCAGCAAGTCTCCTTTTTGGGTTCGCCTTATGCGAGTGACATTGTCGCCCACGAGCTTCAACTCAGGATCGGTTCTGACTTTCCTGAGAATGTCCGCGTATGTTGTCTCCCCTTTCGTTGTTATAACCAATGCGCCCGGGAGCACGCGTTGCTTAGGCTTAGCCTTCTTTCCCCTAGGTTGAACCTTAGTCCAAGCATCCGGATTGGCACTGCTTCCTTCCGGAATGTTGCCCTGTTTTGGAGCTGAAGCGGGCTTGCCTGTCCGTCCACCGAGTACTTCTTGCAGCTTTCGTTTCCCCTTTTTTGCGGCGAAAGCGCTTTTCGTTTCGGTGTCTGCTCAGAGCCACACGACTCGCTCCCAGCATCTGTATTCCGCTTACTAAGTTTTCCCAAATCGGCTTTCCGTTTGGGAGTCACTTGTGTGAACTGAGATATCTTTGCTGATCTCGCCCCTGATTTCTGTCCTCGAGTCTCTTCTTTGACATGATTGAAGATCAGTCTGATCGATCTGACCATTTCTTTTATTGAATGATGGACGTTGCTTTTTTCCCTAAGGAAGTCCAAAAGCTGAGCAATTTTTTTGCCGAGCAGCATGAAAGCTGGGCCTTCAACCTGTGGTCGTTCTTGGCCCACCTGTTCCTCAAAAAGGTCTATCACCACACCCATTGGCGTATCCCTTGCCGAGCCCTTCGATGTGCTCAGGGATGCCACAGCACTCCCTTCACCGCCACTCTTCAGATGGGGTGACGCAACTGGCGTCAATTTCTCCCCGAGAGGCTCCTGTACCCTCTCTATTGGTTTCAACGGTGGTAACCGAAGAAGCCCCGAATTCCTCCGGAAAGGATCACCATCTAAACCTTCATTTGCGACATTAGCGAAATTTCAATTCCCATATATGTATATATATGTATATATATATATATATATATATAACAGTTGATGTGATCACAAGCACTACAGTAATACTGCTGTTTAATGATAAGTCCAAAATAAATTGTTACTTTGGATCTTTAGTTATTATTTTCCAAAATAAAGTAAGTCGGCAAAATTTCACAAAATTTTAGTTTTCTATTTTTCGAAGCAAACAAAGGAAAATTGGCAACTTTTTTCTTCGGAAGTATTCAAGCAGAAAGTAAGGCTTTCTGTCAAGATAATAATTTTTATAGGTTAATACATCACTTTAGCGTTTAACACGGTCGCGAAAGTCAAAATTAGCAATTTTTTTCCGGTTGTTTTAAGTTTCTCATTTTTTCATGTAAAACTGGCAGCTTTGGGGGCACTTGTTAAAACGTTTCTAAAAAGATACACTGACAGGCTATCAAACGCATCCTTTTTCAAAAGTCTACACATAACAATAAAATAGTTATGATGGTTTACACGTGCCAGGTCGTGGGTGAGGAGCGTGGTTACTCCCCCCCTTATATCTCGAAACCCCTTCCGATTTACCACCCCCCTCCCATACGATTTTTTGCTCAAAAGACTTCAAGGATTCCGTGGTTTCATTTAATGCCATCAACTCCGAAACACCCTATATATATATATATATACAGGGTGTTTGGTACTTGGTGAGCACTTTTGTAAGGAGGTGTTCCTTGATATATTTTGAACAAAAAATCGTTCTACATGATGGTCCGGATTTCAAAATCTGCGGAGTTACAGGGTGGTCAAGAATAGCGTTTCGGACCTGTACCCTGACTCACTTAAATCGTTATATCTCAAAAACTAATTATCACAACTCAACGTTCTATAACTCATTTTTTATGGAACCGAATTACCTTTCATTTAATGTGACATTCTAAATTGTAACTGTACCCAATTTTAGGATATTTACTTCAAAGCACAAAATTTTGGAACTTCTTCCCTGAAAATTCTGTGTTCAGTGTCGTTTTTCTCAGAAAACCTCATTAGTATATGCCATTTTAATTTTATTTATTTTGTAGGCAATCTTGTTGGCTACACAAGTTGCAAACATATTTATGATTTAGGTTTTATCATTTCCCAAGTATTAAGCGAAAATACATATCGCTTAAAAACTAAATATGCCATAAAGTGGCCCTCGTTGAAAAAAAAAAGTTAAATAGTTAGCTGTACTTAAGTATTTTTATTGCCCATTCATTACTATCTCAACTATCAATAAAATGAACTAAATTAACAATAGTTTGAATATAATTCGTGCACCAACCTGGATGTGACAGGTAAAATTGGGTACTGTTCTTCGCCTTTATTAATGGGATACGTAAAAAAATTAAGAACCTATAAAAACAGAACCACTTTCAAATTTTTTTCAGTTTCAGCACATTACTCGAACTACAGGATATAGCTAACATTTGAAAAATAAATTCAAAATGTCTCACGACAGTAATGAAGAATATGCAGATATTATGTACGTATATGGAGAGTGTCGGGGAAGTTCACCAGCGGCGCAATCGTTGTATCAACATAGATATCCCCATCGACGGGTTCCTACAAGGAGAGTGTTTCAACAACTCTACACAAGGATTCGGGAAACTGGCAGCTGAAGGACGAGCCGAATAAACGCAAATCCTGCGCCTGCAATCGCTGTACGGACCGATGAAGAAATAATACATCGAGTGGAAACTAACCCATCAACCAGTATTCGACGCTTGGCGTTACAGTTTAACGTGTCTACATGGAAAGTTTGGAGTATTTTAAAAGCATCCCGTTTACATCCCTACCATCACACACCAGTGCAGGAGCTGCTACCCATCGATTTGCCCAAAAGGATGGAATTCTGCAATAGGCTCCTTGAGAGACAATTAGACAACGAACATTTTTTAAATAACATTCTCTGGACGGATGAGGCGTTATTTACTAGGGACGGTGTCACGAACTTTCACAACTTGCATACGTGGGTTGAGAGAAATCCACACACGAGAAGAACTTCATCATTTCAACATAGATTCAGCGTAAATTTATGGGCAGGAGTGATTGGTAACGATTTAATTGGACCTATTCGGCTCCCGCCTACCATAAATAGTACCAATCACTTATATTTTTTAACACATACGGCCGACCAGTCAGAGAGTGGTTGAATTCCAATTATACCAATCGCTGGATCGGTAGAAATGGACCAATATACTGGCCTGCGAGATCTCCTGATCTAACTATTATGGATTTTTTTGTATAGGGACGGATGAAGGATCTTGTCTATCAACACTGGAAGACCTAAATACCAGGATCGATGCAGCTGCAACAGAAGTGAGGCAGCAGCTGAGAAGTATGAATACGAAAAAATGCTTGCAAAACGAGCTTTAGCGTGTATTCAAAATGAAGGTGGCCATTTTGAACATTTAATGTACCTCGTAATTTTTGAAATAAAGCATAAAAACCATTATTTAATTGTTTCAGTTCAAGCGAAGAGTGTAGATCGGCAACGAGGGCCACTTTATGGCATATTTAGTTTTTAAGCGATATGTATTTTCGCTTAATACTTGGGAAATGATAAAACTTAAATCATAAATATGTTTGCAACTTGTGTAGCTAACAAGATTGCCTACAAAATAAATAAAATTAAAATGGCATATACTAATGAGGTTTTCTGAGAAAAACGACACTGAACACAGAATTTTCAGGGAAGAAGTTCCAAAATTTTGTGCTTTGAAGTAAATATCCAAAAATTGGGTACAGTTACAATTTAGAATGTCACATTAAATGAAAGGTAATTTGGTTCCATAAAAAATGAGTTATAAAACGTTGAGTTGTGATAATTAGTTTTTGAGATATAACGATTTAAGTGAGTCAGGGTACAGGTCCGCAACGCTATTCTTGACCACCCTGTAACTCCGCAGATTTTGAAATCCGGACCATCATGTAGAACGATTTTTTGTTCAAAATATATCAAGGAACACCTCCTTACAAAAGTGCTCACCGAGTACCAAACACCCGGTATATATATATATATACAGGGTGTCCAGAAATTGCCGCACAGGCTCCTCACCACGTGATTTTTTGGACAATTTTAAGCAGAAAATATCATGAATTTTTTTTCGATTTCTTAACCCTTTAGCTGCCACAGGCGTTTTAAAATTTTGAAAAAAATGCCGTTCTTTAATTAGTAAAAACACAATATCTTCACAGTTAAGAAAGATACAACACTCAAACAAACAATAAAACGCAGAAAATAGTTTTTTGCAACTACTAAAAGCTATTTTGTGAATATGAAGTGAGCATATTGGGAGCGACAGTTCTCGAAAGTCGAAGAAATGTTTTTTTCTATACGAAAATTTTGCATTTTTCCTTATTTTCCTTTAATTTTCACGTCCATAATGCAAAATCTTTTTTCAAAAATTAAATATCTGTTGTGTTATTGTTAAAAAGTTAGAACATCATTTTACTCTAATTCATCAAACTTTCATTGCATAAGGACTATAAATGCAAACAGTTTTTACCAAAAATTTGCGTCTAAAATAAAATTTGCGTTCTGAATTGAAGTATTCGGCTGTCCCCACACGAAAGTGCTTTCAATCACAATCTTTTGAATGAACAATAAAACAAATATGTATTTGAAATGTTTTTATTAAAATTATTTACAGCATATGTTCAAAGTGGCTTCCTTCCATTGTCAAACAAAACCTGCTTCTCTTTTTTAAGCTCCGTATCGAACTTGACAACATCTCGCTTGTTATTTCAGCGGCGGCATTGGTAATTTTCGAAGAAAGTTGTTCCAAGGTGTCAGGAGCCT
>CAWWDL010000004.1:5000-16276 GCA_963942545.1 Oxycera nigricornis | reverse complement strand
GAAGGGCTTGACTCAAAAACACATGCCCGCACTAAGCTCCATACGAGCGGTGCAAGTTCTATTAGAACCTAATGGAAAACGACACAAATTCCCACGTACCTCCATACGAGAGAGGTGTGGGCCTCATTAGATCCTAATGAAAAATTTCAAAACATGCTGATAGAGCGGTATAAAACCGATTTTCAAATGAAAACCACAAATTATGAACACGTTCCATACAAAAGAAATGGACTTTCGAAGGGCTTGACTCAAAAACACATGCCCGCACTAAGCTCCATACGAGCGGTGCAAGTTCTATTAGAACCTAATGGAAAACGACACAAATTCCCACGTACCTCCATACGAGAGAGGTGTGGGCCTCATTAGATCCTAATGAAAAATTTCAAAACATGCTGATAGAGCGGTATAAAACCGATTTCAAATGAAAACCACAAATTATGAACACGTTCCATACAAAAGAAATGGACTTTCGAAGGGCTTGACTCAAAAACACATGCCCGCACTAAGCTCCATACGAGCGGTGCAAGTTCTATTAGAACCTAATGGAAAACGACACAAATTCCCACGTACCTCCATACGAGAGAGGTGTGGGCCTCATTAGATCCTAATGAAAAATTTCAAAACATGCTGATAGAGCGGTATAAAACCGATTTTCAAATGAAAACCACAAATTATGAACACGTTCCATACAAAAGAAATGGACTTCGAAGGGCTTGACTCAAAAACACATGCCCGCACTAAGCTCCATACGAGCGGTGCAAGTTCTATTAGAACCTAATGGAAAACGACACAAATTCCACGTACCTCCATACGAGAGAGGTGTGGGCCTCATTAGATCCTAATGAAAAATTTCAAAACATGCTGATAGAGCGGTATAAAACCGATTTTCAAATGAAAACCACAAATTATGAACACGTTCCATACAAAAGAATGGACTTTCGAAGGGCTTGACTCAAAAACACATGCCCGCACTAAGCTCCATACGAGCGGTGCAAGTTCTATTAGAACCTAATGGAAAACGACACAAATTCCCACGTACCTCCATACGAGAGAGGTGTGGGCCTCATTAGATCCTAATGAAAAATTTCAAAACATGCTGATAGAGCGGTATAAAACCGATTTTCAAATGAAAACCACAAATTATGAACACGTTCCATACAAAAGAAATGGACTTTCGAAGGGCTTGACTCAAAAACACATGCCCGCACTAAGCTCCATACGAGCGGTGCAAGTTCTATTAGAACCTAATGGAAAACGACACAAATTCCCACGTACCTCCATACGAGAGAGGTGTGGGCCTCATTAGATCCTAATGAAAAATTTCAAAACATGCTGATAGAGCGGTATAAAACCGATTTCAAATGAAAACCACAAATTATGAACACGTTCCATACAAAGAAATGGACTTTCGAAGGGCTTGACTCAAAAACACATGCCCGCACTAAGCTCCATACGAGCGGTGCAAGTTCTATTAGAACCTAATGGAAAACGACACAAATTCCCACGTACCTCCATACGAGAGAGGTGTGGGCCTCATTAGATCCTAATGAAAAATTTCAAAACATGCTGATAGAGCGGTATAAAACCGATTTTCAAATGAAAACCACAAATTATGAACACGTTCCATACAAAAGAAATGACTTTCGAAGGGCTTGACTCAAAAACACATGCCCGCACTAAGCTCCATACGAGCGGTGCAAGTTCTATTAGAACCTAATGGAAAACGACACAAATTCCCACGTACCTCCATACGAGAGAGGTGTGGGCCTCATTAGATCCTAATGAAAAATTTCAAAACATGCTGATAGAGCGGTATAAAACCGATTTTCAAATGAAAACCACAAATTATGAACACGTTCCATACAAAAGAAATGGACTTTCGAAGAAGGGCTTGACTCAAAAACACATGCCCGCACTAAGCTCCATACGAGCGGTGCAAGTTCTATTAGAACCTAATGGAAAACGACACAAATTCCCACGTACCTCCATACGAGAGAGGTGTGGGCCTCATTAGATCCTAATGAAAAATTTCAAAACATGCTGATAGAGCGGTATAAAACCGATTTTCAAATGAAAACCACAAATTATGAACACGTTCCATACAAAAGAAATGGACTTTCGAAGGGCTTGACTCAAAAACACATGCCCGCACTAAGCTCCATACGAGCGGTGCAAGTTCTATTAGAACCTAATGGAAAACGACACAAATTCCCACGTACCTCCATACGAGAGAGGTGTGGGCCTCATTAGATCCTAATGAAAAATTTCAAAACATGCTGATAGAGCGGTATAAAACCGATTTTCAAATGAAAACCACAAATTATGAACACGTTCCATACAAAAGAAATGGACTTTCGAAGGGCTTGACTCAAAAACACATGCCCGCACTAAGCTCCATACGAGCGGTGCAAGTTCTATTAGAACCTAATGGAAAACGACACAAATTCCCACGTACCTCCATACGAGAGAGGTGTGGGCCTCATTAGATCCTAATGAAAAATTTCAAAACATGCTGATAGAGCGGTATAAAACCGATTTTCAAATGAAAACCACAAATTATGAACACGTTCCATACAAAAGAAATGGACTTTCGAAGGGCTTGACTCAAAAACACATGCCCGCACTAAGCTCCATACGAGCGGTGCAAGTTCTATTAGAACCTAATGGAAAACGACACAAATTCCCACGTACCTCCATACGAGAGAGGTGTGGGCCTCATTAGATCCTAATGAAAAATTTCAAAACATGCTGATAGAGCGGTATAAAACCGATTTTCAAATGAAAACCACAAATTATGAACACGTTCCATACAAAAGAAATGGACTTTCGAAGGGCTTGACTCAAAAACACATGCCCGCACTAAGCTCCATACGAGCGGTGCAAGTTCTATTAGAACCTAATGGAAAACGACACAAATTCCCACGTACCTCCATACGAGAGAGGTGTGGGCCTCATTAGATCCTAATGAAAAATTTCAAAACATGCTGATAGAGCGGTATAAAACCGATTTTCAAATGAAAACCACAAATTATGAACACGTTCCATACAAAAGAAATGGACTTTCGAAGGGCTTGACTCAAAAACACATGCCCGCACTAAGCTCCATACGAGCGGTGCAAGTTCTATTAGAACCTAATGGAAAACGACACAAATTCCCACGTACCTCCATACGAGAGAGGTGTGGGCCTCATTAGATCCTAATGAAAAATTTCAAAACATGCTGATAGAGCGGTATAAAACCGATTTTCAAATGAAAACCACAAATTATGAACACGTTCCATACAAAAGAAATGGACTTTCGAAGGGCTTGACTCAAAAACACATGCCCGCACTAAGCTCCATACGAGCGGTGCAAGTTCTATTAGAACCTAATGGAAAACGACACAAATTCCCACGTACCTCCATACGAGAGAGGTGTGGGCCTCATTAGATCCTAATGAAAAATTTCAAAACATGCTGATAGAGCGGTATAAAACCGATTTTCAAATGAAAACCACAAATTATGAACACGTTCCATACAAAAGAAATGGACTTTCGAAGGGCTTGACTCAAAAACACATGCCCGCACTAAGCTCCATACGAGCGGTGCAAGTTCTATTAGAACCTAATGGAAAACGACACAAATTCCCACGTACCTCCATACGAGAGAGGTGTGGGCCTCATTAGATCCTAATGAAAAATTTCAAAACATGCTGATAGAGCGGTATAAAACCGATTTTCAAATGAAAACCACAAATTATGAACACGTTCCATACAAAAGAAATGGACTTTCGAAGGGCTTGACTCAAAAACACATGCCCGCACTAAGCTCCATACGAGCGGTGCAAGTTCTATTAGAACCTAATGGAAAACGACACAAATTCCCACGTACCTCCATACGAGAGAGGTGTGGGCCTCATTAGATCCTAATGAAAAATTTCAAAACATGCTGATAGAGCGGTATAAAACCGATTTTCAAATGAAAACCACAAATTATGAACACGTTCCATACAAAAGAAATGGACTTTCGAAGGGCTTGACTCAAAAACACATGCCCGCACTAAGCTCCATACGAGCGGTGCAAGTTCTATTAGAACCTAATGGAAAACGACACAAATTCCCACGTACCTCCATACGAGAGAGGTGTGGGCCTCATTAGATCCTAATGAAAAATTTCAAAACATGCTGATAGAGCGGTATAAAACCGATTTTCAAATGAAAACCACAAATTATGAACACGTTCCATACAAAAGAAATGGACTTTCGAAGGGCTTGACTCAAAAACACATGCCCGCACTAAGCTCCATACGAGCGGTGCAAGTTCTATTAGAACCTAATGGAAAACGACACAAATTCCCACGTACCTCCATACGAGAGAGGTGTGGGCCTCATTAGATCCTAATGAAAAATTTCAAAACATGCTGATAGAGCGGTATAAAACCGATTTTCAAATGAAAACCACAAATTATGAACACGTTCCATACAAAAGAAATGGACTTTCGAAGGGCTTGACTCAAAAACACATGCCCGCACTAAGCTCCATACGAGCGGTGCAAGTTCTATTAGAACCTAATGGAAAACGACACAAATTCCCACGTACCTCCATACGAGAGAGGTGTGGGCCTCATTAGATCCTAATGAAAAATTTCAAAACATGCTGATAGAGCGGTATAAAACCGATTTTCAAATGAAAACCACAAATTATGAACACGTTCCATACAAAAGAAATGGACTTTCGAAGGGCTTGACTCAAAAACACATGCCCGCACTAAGCTCCATACGAGCGGTGCAAGTTCTATTAGAACCTAATGGAAAACGACACAAATTCCCACGTACCTCCATACGAGAGAGGTGTGGGCCTCATTAGATCCTAATGAAAAATTTCAAAACATGCTGATAGAGCGGTATAAAACCGATTTTCAAATGAAAACCACAAATTATGAACACGTTCCATACAAAAGAAATGGACTTTCGAAGGGCTTGACTCAAAAACACATGCCCGCACTAAGCTCCATACGAGCGGTGCAAGTTCTATTAGAACCTTGGAAAACGACACAAATTCCCACGTACCTCCATACGAGAGAGGTGTGGGCCTCATTAGATCCTAATGAAAAATTTCAAAACATGCTGATAGAGCGGTATAAAACCGATTTTCAAATGAAAACCACAAATTATGAACACGTTCCATACAAAAGAAATGGACTTTCGAAGGGCTTGACTCAAAAACACATGCCCGCACTAAGCTCCATACGAGCGGTGCAAGTTCTATTAGAACCTAATGGAAAACGACACAAATTCCCACGTACCTCCATACGAGAGAGGTGTGGGCCTCATTAGATCCTAATGAAAAATTTCAAAACATGCTGATAGAGCGGTATAAAACCGATTTTCAAATGAAAACCACAAATTATGAACACGTTCCATACAAAAGAAATGGACTTTCGAAGGGCTTGACTCAAAAACACATGCCCGCACTAAGCTCCATACGAGCGGTGCAAGTTCTATTAGAACCTAATGGAAAACGACACAAATTCCCACGTACCTCCATACGAGAGAGGTGTGGGCCTCATTAGATCCTAATGAAAAATTTCAAAACATGCTGATAGAGCGGTATAAAACCGATTTTCAAATGAAAACCACAAATTATGAACACGTTCCATACAAAAGAAATGGACTTTCGAAGGGCTTGACTCAAAAACACATGCCCGCACTAAGCTCCATACGAGCGGTGCAAGTTCTATTAGAACCTAATGGAAAACGACACAAATTCCCACGTACCTCCATACGAGAGAGGTGTGGGCCTCATTAGATCCTAATGAAAAATTTCAAAACATGCTGATAGAGCGGTATAAAACCGATTTTCAAATGAAAACCACAAATTATGAACACGTTCCATACAAAAGAAATGGACTTTCGAAGGGCTTGACTCAAAAACACATGCCCGCACTAAGCTCCATACGAGCGGTGCAAGTTCTATTAGAACCTAATGGAAAACGACACAAATTCCCACGTACCTCCATACGAGAGAGGTGTGGGCCTCATTAGATCCTAATGAAAAATTTCAAAACATGCTGATAGAGCGGTATAAAACCGATTTTCAAATGAAAACCACAAATTATGAACACGTTCCATACAAAAGAAATGGACTTTCGAAGGGCTTGACTCAAAAACACATGCCCGCACTAAGCTCCATACGAGCGGTGCAAGTTCTATTAGAACCTAATGGAAAACGACACAACTTCCCACGTACCTCCATACGAGAGAGGTGTGGGCCTCATTAGATCCTAATGAAAAATTTCAAAACATGCTGATAGAGCGGTATAAAACCGATTTTCAAATGAAAACCACAAATTATGAAACACGTTCCATACAAAAGAAATGGACTTTCGAAGGGCTTGACTCAAAAACACATGCCCGCACTAAGCTCCATACATCCGATTTTCACTAGATCCTAATGGAAAATACACGGCGCTACTAAGCTCCATACATCCGATTTTCATTAGATCCTAATGGAAAATACACGGCGCTACTATGCTCCATACATTCCGATTTTCATTAGATCCTAATGGAAAATACACGGCGCTACTAAGCTCCATACATCCGATTTTCATTAGATCCTAATGGAAAATACACGGCGCTACTAAGCTCCATACATCCGATTTTCATTAGATCCTAATGCAAAATACACGGCGCTACTAAGCTCATACACTTTGATTTTCATTAGATCCTAATGGAAAAAACACGGCGCTACTATGCTCCATACACTCCGATTTTCATTAGATCCTAATGGAAAATACACGGCGCTACTATGCTCCATACATCTGATTTTCATTAGATCCTAATGGAAAAATACACGGCGCTACTATGCTCCATACATCCGATTTTCATTAGATCCTAATGGAAAATACACGCCGCTACTAAGCTCATACACTTTGATTTTCATTAGATCCTAATGGAAAATACACGGCGCTACTATGCTCCATACATCCGATTTTCATTAGATCCTAATGGAAAATACACGGCGCTACTATGCTCCATACATCCGATTTTCATTAGATCCTAATGGAAAATACACGGCGCTACTATGCTCCATACATCCGATTTTCATTAGATCCTAATGGAAAATACACGGCGCTACTAAGCTCCATACATCCGATTTTCATTAGATCCTAATGGAAAATACACGGCGCTACTATGCTCCATACATCCGATTTTCATTAGATCCTAATGGAAAATACACGGCGCTACTAAGCTCCATACATCCGATTTTCATTAGATCCTAATGGAAAAATACACGGCGCTACTAAGCTCCATACATCCGATTTTCATTAGATCCTAATGCAAAATACACGGCGCTACTAAGCTCATACACTTTGATTTTCATTAGATCCTAATGGAAAAAACACGGCGCTACTATGCTCCATACATCCGATTTTCATTAGATCCTAATGGAAAATACACGGCGCTACTATGCTCCATACATCTGATTTTCATTAGATCCTAATGGAAAATACACGGCGCTACTATGCTCCATACATCCGATTTTCATTAGATCCTAATGGAAAATACACGCCGCTACTAAGCTCATACACTTTGATTTTCATTAGATCCCTAATGGAAAATACACGGCGCTACTATGCTCCATACATCCGATTTTCATTAGATCCTAATGGAAAATACACGGCGCCTACTATGCTCCATACATCCGATTTTCATTAGATCCTAATGGAAAATACACGGCGCTACTATGCTCCATACATCCGATTTTCATTAGATCCTAATGGAAAATACACGGCGCTACTAAGCTCCATACATCCGATTTTCATTAGATCCTAATGGAAAATACACGGCGCTACTATGCTCCATACATCTGATTTTCATTAGATCCTAATGGAAAATACACGGCGCTACTATGCTCCATACATCCGATTTTCATTAGATCCTAATGGAAAATACACGGCGCTACTAAGCTCCATACATCCGATTTTCATTAGATCCTAATGCAAAATACACGGCGCTACTAAGCTCCATACATCCGATTTTCATTAGATCCTAATGCAAAATACACGGCGCTACTAAGCTCATACACTTTGATTTTCATTAGATCCTAATGGAAAAAAACACGGGCGCTACTATGCTCCATACATCCGATTTTCATTAGATCCTAATGGAAAATACACGGCGCTACTATGCTCCATACATCCGATTTTCATTAGATCCTAATGGAAAATACACGGCGCTACTAAGCTCCATACATCCGATTTTCATTAGATCCTAATGGAAAATACACGGCGCTACTAAGCTCCATACATCCGATTTTCATTAGATCCTAATGCAAAATACACGGCGCTACTAAGCTCATACACTTTGATTTTCATTAGATCCTAATGGAAAAAAACACGGCGCTACTATGCTCCATACATCCGATTTTCATTAGATCCTAATGGAAAATACACGGCGCTACTATGCTCCATACATCCGATTTTCATTAGATCCTAATGGAAAAATACACGGCGCTACTATGCTCCATACATCCGATTTTCATTAGATCCTAATGGAAAATACACGGCCGACTAACTCATACATCCGATACATTCGATTTTCATTAGATCCTAATGGAAAATACACGGCGCTACTATGCTCCATACATCCGATTTTCATTAGATCCTAATGGAAAATACACGGCGCCTACTAAGCTCCATACATCCGATTTTCATTAGATCCTAATGGAAAATACACGCCGCTACTAAGCTCATACACTTTGATTTTCATTAGATCCTAATGGAAAATACACGGCGCTACTATGCTCCATACATCCGATTTTTCATTAGATCCTAATGGAAAATACACGCGCTACTAAGCTCCATACATCCGATTTTCATTAGATCCTAATGGAAAATACACGGGCGCTACTATGCTCCATACATCCGATTTTCATTAGATCCTAATGGAAAATACACGGCGCTACTATGCTCCATACATCCGATTTTCATTATGATCCTAATGGAAAATACACGGCGCTACTATGCTCCATACATCCGATTTTCATTAGATCCTAATGGAAAATACACGGCGCTACTATGCTCCATACATCCGATTTTCATTAGATCCTAATGGAAAATACACGGCGCTACTAAGCTCCATACATCCGATTTTCATTAGATCCTAATGCAAAATACACGGCGCTACTAAGCTCATACACTTTGATTTTCATTAGATCCTAATGGAAAATACACAGCGCTTCTATGCTCCATACATCCGATTTTCATTAGATCCTAATGGAAAATACACGGCGCTACTAAGACCATACACTTTGATTTTCATTAGATCCTAATGGAAAATACACGGCGCTACTATGCTCCATACATCCGATTTTCATTAGATCCTAATACAAAATACACGGCGCTACTAAGCTCATACACTTTGATTTTCATTGGATCTACTAAGCTCCATACAAAACATGCGACCTGAGTTTATCAATAATTAATGAAAAGCTTAGTAGATAATTTACTCAGTCAGGGTTTTTGGTACGAAAGTACTATAAGGGATAGTGGTTGCTTTGAAGAGGCACAAACCGAATTTCATTAACATCTAATGATTATTAACAAAAATGAATGGGTTCATATGGAGAGGTGTGAAATGAAAGATTTTGTTGATGTTTTCGGTGCATTGGCAGGTCGAAAGTGGCATTTAATATTAGATGTTGATAAGAGTTGAAGGAAATGATGGGTCACAGTATGCGATGCATGTGTGAAGTGATGGAAGTATATGAAAAAATGTAAATTTTCATGGAGAAAGGAGAGTCCGTATGAAATTACAATAAGAAGTGATAGATAGTGTAGCATATGGCTCTCCGATATGAAGACAAAATAGTAAATGCTTTTATTATGTTATTAATAAAAGTCATTTGGTCACTATATGTGACGAGTGAGGCTTGACGAAATCTATATAATTGTGTGTAAATTCACATACTACCAGGTGAGATCACGACTCTAGCAACCAAACAGGCCATCTACGGACAAAAGATCCAAAAGTAGGTGGTAGTTAGTGGCATGTGTCTGATGTGATCAAATTTCATTGTCTTTTGACACTTTTATGCGATATCTTGAGGAAAATTTGGCAATATGTTAACTATATATTATAGTTAATATGAATATACAATTATTACACCGAGAGTGTATAATGATAAAAGCCGAAAAAACAGAAGAAGACTAATATAATGATCAAACACATCAAACAAGATCATTTTATATGATGTTACACTTGATGTACATATAAGAAATATCGCAAACATGCTTGTAAATACACGACACTATGATGAATGTCTAATACAAAATGAGAATATGGGGGTTCTCAAAATGATCGATCATACACTCAAATAAACAAAGATCATCAATTTATATGATGTACACTTGATGTACACATAAGTCTAATACAAAATGAGAATATGAGGGGTTCTCAAAATGATCGATTATACACTCAAATATACAAAGATCATCAATTTATATGATGTACACTTGATGTACACATAAGTCTAATACAAAATGAGAATATGGGGTTCTCAAAATGATCGATCATACACTCAAATAGACAAAGATCATCAATTTATATGATGTACACTTGATGTACACATGGAGAAACATGCTTGCTTGGTACAAAATGAGAATTTTATGCTTGTAATTCTCAGTACAAAAGGATAAACGATAATAATTCGAATAGAAATTCAATTATTAAAAAATGAAATATTTCGCATGGAAATATTTATAAACATTATTCTGGTTGATCCTGCCAGTAGTTATATGCTTGTCTCAAAGATTAAGCCATGCATGTCTAAGGTACACACGAATTAATAGTGAAACCGCAAAAGGCTCATTATATCAGTTATGGTTCCTTAGATCATTAACAGTTACTTGGATAACTGTGGTAATTCTAGAGCTAATACATGCAATATAAACACGAACCTTATGGAACGTGTGCTTTTATTAGACTAAAACCAAGCGATCTTTCAGATCGTACAATTGGTTGAACTCTGGATAATTTGCAGATCGTATGGTCTCGTACCGACGACAGATCTTTCAAATGTCTGCCCTATCAACTATTGATGGTAGTATCTTGGACTACCATGGTTGCAACGGGTAACGGGGAATCAGGGTTCGATTCCGGAGAGGGAGCCTGAGAAACGGCTACCACATCTAAGGAAGGCAGCAGGCGCGTAAATTACCCAATCCCAGCACGGGGAGGTAGTGACGAAAAATAACAATACAGGACTCATATCCGAGGCCCTGTAATTGGAATGA
>CAWWDL010000004.1:0-2500 GCA_963942545.1 Oxycera nigricornis | reverse complement strand
TATAGATACCGGGTTGCTCTTAATCTATACTTATGTATAGATTTTGGTGCTTTTAATGTATTATTAGAAATCATATTGAATTGTTACATACAAATCATACATTGTTTTTCTATAATATTAAGAATATCTATTGAATTAATGAAAACTTTAATGTTTTTTTATTCAAACAGTATATCAAAGTTATATATATTATAACAAGAATATCAAATAAAACAATTATATAAAAATTCAATAGATGTACACACACATACAATGTGTGTGTTTTGCTTTAATTTTTAAAGCAAATGAAATACAGAACAAAAATTTAAAACAACCTCAACTCATATGAGACTACTCCCTGAATTTAAGCATATTAATGAGGGAAGGAAAAGAAACTAACCAGGATTTTCTTAGTAGCGGCGAGCGAAAAGAAAAAAGTTCATCACTGAGTTATTTTGTTAATTTAACAAATATAAGATGCAGTGTATGGAGTATCCATATTCTAGTATGATAAATTAATAATCCAAGTCCTTCTTGAATGAGGCCATTTACCCATAGAGGGTGCCAGGCCCGTAGTGATATTAATGATTACTAGAGGATATTTCCTAAGAGTCGTGTTGCTTGATAGTGCAGCACTAATTTGGTGGTAAACTCCATCTAAAACTAAATATAACCATGAGACCGATAGCAAACAAGTACCGTGAGGGAAAGTTGAAAAGAACTCTGAATAGAGAGTTAAAAAGTACGTGAAACTGCTTAGGGGTTAAGCCCGATGAACCTGAATATCTGATATGAAAAATTCATCATTAGAAGCATATTATGTGAAAATATAATGTGTGAATAGTGTGCAATTTTTTCATAATAAAGACATTGTTATCTGTTAATAAAACATATTATGTATATAATTTTTATCATAAGGACCACAAGATAAAGCTTATTCGTTAGTCAAAATTTATTTTTTGTCTATGAATAAAATCTAAAATATTTCGATATTGTGGCTACCGGATAAATGATTGACAGATTTCCAAATATAAATATAACGCTAAACATTTATTAAATGTTATAATAAATATATATTCTATGTATTATATATTCAATTATATGCGTTCATATGATAAACAATGCTATAGATTTAGGATACCTTCGGGACCCGTCTTGAAACACGGACCAAGAAGTCTAACATGTGTGCAAGTCATTGGGTTTGAATTGATTTTCAAAACCTAAAGGCGTAATTAACTTAACTAAAAAATGGGATTATTATATATTTATGAAAATACAATATAAAATCCATCCCGGGGCGTTCCATACAGTTATGTATTTTAATATTGATGAATTTATTTGTCTTTATTATTGATACCTCTAACTGGAGCGTACCTTGAGCATAAATGTTGTGACCCGAAAGATGGTGAACTATACCTGATCAGGTTGAAGTCAGGGAAACCCTGATGGAAGACCGAAACAGTTCTGACGTGCAAATCGATTGTCAGAATTGGGTATAGGGGCGAAAGACCAATCGAACCATCTAGTAGCTGGTTCCCTCCGAAGTTTCCCTCAGGATAGCTGGCGCAAATAAAGATTATTTAAAATAATCTTATCTGGTAAAGCGAATGATTAGAGGCATTAGGGCCGAAACGACCTTAACCTATTCTCAAACTTTAAATGGGTAAGAATCTTATCTTACTTGATATGAAGATAAAGACTATGATATATTGTGCCCAGTGGGCCACTTTTGGTAAGCAGAACTGGCGCTGTGGGATGAACCAAACGTAATGTTACGGTGCCTAAATTAACAACTCATACTGATACCATGAAAGGCGTTGCTTGCTTAAAACAGCAGGACGGTGGACATGGAAGTCGTAAACCGCTAAGGAGTGTGTAACAACTCACCTGCCGAAGCAACTAGCCCTTAAAATGGATGGCGCTCAAGTTGTATGCCTATACATTACCGTTAAAGCATATGATTTTATTATATATTAATAGAAATTTTGAAGCTTTAATGAGTAGGAGGGTGCAATGGTGTGCATAGAAGTGTTTGGCGTAAGCCTGCATGGAGCCGCCATTGGCACAGATCTTGGTGGTAGTAGCAAATAATCGAATGAGACCTTGGAGGACTGAAGTGGAGAAGGGTTTCGTGTGAACAGTGGTTGATCACGAGTTAGTCGGTCCTAAGTTCAAGGCTAAAGCCGAAAAATGTCAAAGTTAATAAAAATGTTTTTTTTAAAACATATATATATGAATGAAAATGCAAATGCAAAAGCAAAAGCAAAAGCAAAAGCTAAAATGAAATATGAAAATGAATGAAAGATGAAAGATGAAAAATGAAAAACCATAAACTATATATGTAATAGATACAAAATATAATTTGTACTTTACAATAAAATTGAACGAAAGGGAATACGGTTCCAATTCCGTAACCTGTTGAGTATACGTTTGTTATTATAAATGGGCTTTAATGCTCATCCTGGCAACAGAAACAACCATAAAGAAGCCGTCGAGAGATATCGAAAGAGTTTTCTTTTCT
>CAWWDL010000003.1:0-34465 GCA_963942545.1 Oxycera nigricornis | reverse complement strand
TACAGGCAGACAATATCCAGTTTTTTTCGCGAAAAAATCAAAAGATCCTGAAAGCCAGCCAAAATACGTAGGTATCCCTTGGCAAGCAAATGACCGGAAAAATGGCGCAAAATGTTCGCAATGCCCTACAGGCAGACAATATCCAGTTTTTTCCGCGAAAAAATCAAAAGATCCTGAAAGCCAGCCACAATACGTAGGTATCCCTTGGCAAGCAAATGACCGGAAAAATGGCGCAAAATGTTCGCAATGCCCTACAGGCAGACAATATCCAGTTTTTTCCGCGAAAAAATCAAAGATCCTGAAAGCCAGCCAAAATACGTAGGTATCCCTTGGCAAGCAAATGACCGGAAAAATGGCGCAAAATGTTCGCAATGCCCTACAGGCAGACAATATCCAGTTTTTTCCGCGAAAAAATCAAAAGATCCTGAAAGCCAGCCAAAATACGTAGGTATCCCTTGGCAAGCAAATGACCGGAAAATGGCGCAAAATTTTCGCAATGCCCTACAGGCAGACAATATCCAGTTTTTTCCGCGAAAAATCAAAAGATCCTGAAAGCCAGCCAAAATACGTAGGTATCCCTTGGCAAGCAAATGACCGGAAAAATGGCGCAAAATGTTCGCAATGCCCTACAGGCAGACAATATCCAGTTTTTTCCGCGAAAAAATCAAAAGATCCTGAAAGCCAGCCACAATACGTAGGTATCCCTTGGCAAGCAAATGACCGGAAAAATGGCGCAAAATGTTCGCAATGCCCTACAGGCAGACAATATCCAGTTTTTTCCGCGAAAAAATCAAAAGATCCTGAAAGCCAGCCAAAATACGTAGGTATCCCTTGGCAAGCAAATGACCGGAAAAATGGCGCAAAATGCTCGCAATGCCCTACAGGCAGACAATGTCCAGTTTTTTCCGCGAAAAAATCAAAAGATCCTGAAAGCCAGCCAAAATACGTAGGTATCCCTTGGCAAGCAAATGACCGGGAAAATGGCGCAAAATGTTCGCAATGCCCTACAGGCAGACAATATCCAGTTTTTTCCGCGAAAAAATCAAAAGATCCTGAAAGCCAGCCAAAATACGTAGGTATCCCTTGGCAAGCAAATGACCGGAAAAATGGCGCAAAATGTTCGCAATGCCCTACAGGCAGACAATATCCAGTTTTTTCCGCGAAAAAATCAAAAGATCCTGAAAGCCAGCCACAATACGTAGGTATCCCTTGGCAAGCAAATGACCGGAAAAATGGCGCAAAATGTTCGCAATGCCCTACAGGCAGACAATATCCAGTTTTTTCCGCGAAAAATCAAAAGATCCTGAAAGCCAGCCAAAATACGTAGGTATCCCTTGGCAAGCAAATGACCGGAAAAATGGCGCAAAATGCTCGCAATGCCCTACAGGCAGACAATGTCCAGTTTTTTCCGCGAAAAAATCAAAAGATCCTGAAAGCCAGCCAAAATACGTAGGTATCCCTTGGCAAGCAAATGACCCGAAAAATGGCGCAAAATGTTTGCAATGCCCTACAGGCAGACAATATCCAGTTTTTTCCGCGAAAAAATCAAAAGATCCTGAAAGCCAGCCAATACGTAGGTATCCCTTGGCAAGCAAATGACCGGAAAAATGGCGCAAAATGTTCGCAATGCCCTACAGGCAGGCAATATCCAGTTTTTTCCGCGAAAAAATCAAAAGATCCTGAAAGCCAGCCAAAATACGTAGGTATCCCTTGGCAAGCAAATGACCGGAAAAATGGCGCAAAATGCTCGCAATGCCCTACAGGCAGACAATGTCCAGTTTTTTCCGCGAAAAAATCAAAAGATCCTGAAAGCCAGCCAAAATACGTAGGTATCCCTTGGCAAGCAAATGACCGGAAAAATGGCGCAAAATGTTCGCAATGCCCTACAGGCAGACAATATCCAGTTTTTTCCGCAAAAAAATCAAAAGATCCTGAAAGCCAGCCAAAATACGTAGGTATCCCTTGGCAAGCAAATGACCGGAAAAATGGCGCAAAATGTTCGCAATGCCCTACAGGCAGGCAATATCCAGTTTTTTCCGCGAAAAAATCAAAAGATCCTGAAAGCCAGCCAAAATACGTAGGTATCCCTTGGCAAGCAAATGACCGGAAAATGGCGCAAAATGTTCGCAATGCCCTACAGGCAGACAATATCCAGTTTTTTCCGCGAAAAAATCAAAAGATCCTGAAAGCCAGCCAAAATACGTAGGTATCCCTTGGCAAGCAAATGACCGGAAAAATGGCGCAAAATGCTCGCAATGCCCTACAGGCAGACAATGTCCAGTTTTTTCCGCGAAAAAATCAAAAGATCCTGAAAGCCAGCCAAAATACGTAGGTATCCCTTGGCAAGCAAATGACCGGAAAAATGGCGCAAAATGTTCGCAATGCCCTACAGGCAGACAATATCCAGTTTTTTCCGCGAAAAAATCAAAAGATCCTGAAAGCCAGCCACAATACGTAGGTATCCCTTGGCAAGCAAATGACCGGAAAAATGGCGCAAAATGTTCGCAATGCCCTACAGGCAGACAATATCCAGTTTTTTCCGCGAAAAAATCAAAAGATCCTGAAAGCCAGCCAAAATACGTAGGTATCCCTTGGCAAGCAAATGACCGGAAAAATGGCGCAAAATGCTCGCAATGCCCTACAGGCAGACAATGTCCAGTTTTTTCCGCGAAAAAATCAAAAGATCCTGAAAGCCAGCCAAAATACGTAGGTATCCCTTGGCAAGCAAATGACCGGAAAAATGGCGCAAAATGTTCGCAATGCCCTACAGGCAGACAATATCCAGTTTTTTCCGCAAAAAAATCAAAAGATCCTGAAAGCCAGCCAAAATACGTAGGTATCCCTTGGCAAGCAAATGACCGGAAAAATGGCGCAAAATGTTCGCAATGCCCTACAGGCAGGCAATATCCAGTTTTTTCCGCGAAAAAATCAAAAGATCCTGAAAGCCAGCCAAAATACGTAGGTATCCCTTGGCAAGCAAATGACCGGGAAAATGGCGCAAAATGTTCGCAATGCCCTACAGGCAGACAATATCCAGTTTTTTCCGCGAAAAAATCAAAAGATCCTGAAAGCCAGCCAAAATACGTAGGTATCCCTTGGCAAGCAAATGACCGGAAAAATGGCGCAAAATGCTCGCAATGCCCTACAGGCAGACAATGTCCAGTTTTTTCCGCGAAAAAATCAAAAGATCCTGAAAGCCAGCCAAAATACGTAGGTATCCCTTGGCAAGCAAATGACCGGAAAAATGGCGCAAAATGTTCGCAATGCCCTACAGGCAGACAATATCCAGTTTTTTCCGCGAAAAAATCAAAAGATCCTGAAAGCCAGCCACAATACGTAGGTATCCCTTGGCAAGCAAATGACCGGAAAAATGGCGCAAAATGTTCGCAATGCCCTACAGGCAGACAATATCCAGTTTTTTCCGCGAAAAAATCAAAAGATCCTGAAAGCCAGCCAAAATACGTAGGTATCCCTTGGCAAGCAAATGACCGGAAAAATGGCGCAAAATGTTCGCAATGCCCTACAGGCAGACAATATCCAGTTTTTTCCGCGAAAAAATCAAAAGATCCTGAAAGCCAGCCAAAATACGTAGGTATCCCTTGGCAAGCAAATGACCGGAAAAATGGCGCAAAATGTTCGCAATGCCCTACAGGCAGACAATATCCAGTTTTTTCCGCGAAAAAATCAAAAGATCCTGAAAGCCAGCCAAAATACGTAGGTATCCCTTGGCAAGCAAATGACCGGAAAAATGGCGCAAAATGTTCGCAATGCCCTACAGGCAGACAATATCCAGTTTTTTCCGCGAAAAAATCAAAAGATCCTGAAAGCCAGCCAAAATACGTAGGTATCCCTTGGCAAGCAAATGACCCGAAAATGGCGCAAAATGTTCGCAATGCCCTACAGGCAGACAATATCCAGTTTATTCCGCGAAAAAATCAAAAGATCCTGAAAGTCAGCCAAAATACGTAGGTATCCCTTGGCAAGCAAATGACCCGAAAAATGGCGCAAAATGTTCTCAATTCCCTACAAGCAGACAAAATCCATTTTTTCCGCGAAAAAATCAAAAGATCCTGAAAGCCAACCAAAATACGTAGGTATCCCTTGGCAAGCAAATGACCGGAAAAATGGCGCAAAATGTTCGCAATGCCCTACAGGCAGACAATATCCAGTTTTTTCCGCGAAAAAATCAAAAGATCCTGAAAGCCAGCCAAAATACGTAGGTATCCCTTGGCAAGCAAATGACCGGAAAAATGGCGCAAAATGTTCGCAATGCCCTACAGGCAGACAATATAAAGTTTTTTCCGCGAAAAAATCAAAAGATCCTGAAAGCCAGCCAAAATACGTAGGTATCCCTCGGCAAGAAAATGACCGGAAAAATGGCGCAAAATGTTCGCAATGCCCTACAGGCAGACAATATCCAGTTTTTTTCGCGAAAAAATCAAAAGATCCTGAAAGCCAGCCAAAATACGTAGGTATCCCTTGGCAAGCAAATGACCGGAAAAATGGCGCAAAATGTTCGCAATGCCCTACAGGCAGACAATATCCAGTTTTTTCCGCGAAAAAAATCAAAAGATCCTGAAAGCCAGCCACAATACGTAGGTATCCCTTGGCAAGCAAATGACCGGAAAAATGGTGCAAAATGTTCGCAATGCCCTACAGGCAGACAATATCCAGTTTTTTCCGCGAAAAAATCAAAAGATCCTGAAAGCCAGCCAAAATACGTAGGTATCCCTTGGCAAGCAAATGACCGGAAAAATAGCGCAAAATGTTCGCAATGCCCAACAGGCAGACAATATCCAGTTTTTTCCGCGAAAAAATCAAAAGATCCTGAAAGCCAGCCAAAATACGTAGGTATCCCTTGGCAAGCAAATGACCGGAAAAATGGCGCAAAATGTTCGCAATGCCCTACAGGCAGACAATATCCAGTTTTTTCCGCGAAAAAATCAAAAGATCCTGAAAGCCAGCCAAAATACGTAGGTATCCCTTGGCAAGCAAATGACCGGAAAAATGGCGCAAAATGTTCGCAATGCCCTACAGGCAGACAATATCCAGTTTTTTCCGCGAAAAAATCAAAAGATCCTGAAAGCCAGCCAAAATACGTAGGTATCCCTTGGCAAGCAAACGACCGAAAAAATGGCGCAAAATGTTCGCAATGCCCTACAGGCAGACAATATCTAGTTTTTTCCGCGAAAAAATCAAAAGATCCTGAAAGCCAGCCAAAATACGTAGGTATCCTTCGGCAAGCAAATGACCGGAAAAATGGCGCAAAATGTTTGCAATGCCCCACAGGCAGACAATATCCAGTTTTTTCCGCGAAAAAATCAAAAGATCCTGAAAGCCAGCCAAAATACGTAGGTATCCCTTGGCAAGCAAATGACCGGAAAAATGGCGCAAAATGTTCGCAATGCCCTACAGGCAGACAATATCCAGTTTTTTCCGCGAAAAAATCAAAAGATCCTGAAAGCCAGCCAAAATACGTAGGTATCCCTTGGCAAGCAAATGACCGGAAAAATGGCGCAAAATGTTCGCAATGCCCTACAGGCAGACAATATCCAGTTTTTTCCGCGAAAAAATCAAAAGATCCTGAAAGCCAGCCAAATACGTAGGTATCCCTTGGCAAGCAAATGACCGGAAAAATGGCGCAAAATGTTCGCAATGCCCTACAGGCAGACAATATCCAGTTTTTTCCGCGAAAAAATCAAAAGATCCTGAAAGCCAGCCAAAATACGTAGGTATCCCTTGGCAAGCAAATGACCGGAAAAATGGCGCAAAATGTTCGCAATGCCCTACAGGCAGACAATATCCAGTTTTTTCCGCGAAAAAATCAAAAGATCCTGAAAGCCAGCCAAAATACGTAGGTATCCCTCGGGAAGCAAATGACGGGAAAAATGGCGCAAAATGTTCGCAATGCCCTACAGGCAGACAATATCCAGTTTTTTCCGCGAAAAAATCAAAATATCCTGAAAGCCAGCCAAAATACGTAGGTATCCCTTGGCAAGCAAATGACCCGAAAAATGGCGCAAAATGTTCGCAATGCGCTACAGGCAGACAATATCCAGTTTATTCCGCGAAAAAATCAAAAGATCCTGAAAGCCAGCCAAAATACGTAGGTATCCCTTGGCAAGCAAATGACCCGAAAAATGGCGCAAAATGTTCTCAATTCCCTACAGGCAGACAATATCCATTTTTTCCGCGAAAAAATCAAAAGATCCTGAAAGCCAGCCAAAATACGTAGGTATCCCTT
This sequence comes from Oxycera nigricornis, assembly GCA_963942545.1. Classification (NCBI taxonomy): domain Eukaryota; kingdom Metazoa; phylum Arthropoda; class Insecta; order Diptera; family Stratiomyidae; genus Oxycera; species Oxycera nigricornis. The sequence continues at coordinate 28,221 of CAWWDL010000003.1, read as the reverse complement.
GGCAAGCAAATGACCGGAAAAATGGCGCAAAATGTTCGCAATGCCCTACAGGCAGACAATATCCAGTTTTTTCCGCGAAAAAATCAAAAGATCCTGAAAGCCAGCCAAAATACGTAGGTATCCCTTGGCAAGCAAATGACCGGAAAAGTGGCGCAAAATGTTCGCAATGCCCTACAGGCAGACAATATCCAGTTTTTTCCGCGAAAAAATCAAAATATCCTGAAAGCCAGCCAAAATAAGTAGGTATCCCTTGGCAAGCAAATGACCGAAAAAATGGCGCAAAATGTTTGCATTGCCCTACAGGCAGACAATATAAAGTTTTTTCCGCGAAAAAATCAAAAGATCCTGAAAGCCAGCCAAAATACGTAGGTATCCCTCGGCAAGCAAATGACCGGAAAAATGGCGCAAAATGTTCGCAATGCCCTACAGGCAGACAATATCCAGTTTTTTCCGCGAAAAAATCAAAAGATCCTGAAAGCCAGCCAAAATACGTAGGTATCCCTTGGCAAGCAAATGACCGGAAAAATGGCGCAAAATGTTCGCAATGCCCTACAGGCAGACAATATCCAGTTTTTTCCGCGAAAAAAATCAAAAGATCCTGAAAGCCAGCCACAAAACGTAGGTATCCCTTGGCAAGCAAATGACCGGAAAAATGGTGCAAAATGTTCGCAATGCCCTACAGGCAGACAATATCCAGTTTTTTCCGCGAAAAAATCAAAAGATCCTGAGAGCCAGCCAAAATACGCAGGAATCCCTCGGCAAGCAAATGATCGGAAAAATGGCGCAAAATGTTCGCAATGCCCTACAGGCAGATAATATCCAGTTTTTTCCGCGAAAAAAATCAAAAGATCCTGAGAGCCAGCCAAAATACGTAGGAATCCCTCGGCAAGCAAATGACCGGAAAAATGGCGCAAAATGTTCGCAATGCCCTACAGGCAGATAATATCCAGTTTTTTCCGCGAAAAAATCAAAAGCTCCTGAGAGCCAGCCAAAATACGTAGGAATCCCTCGGCAAGCAAATGACCGGAAAAATGGCGCAAAATGTTCGCAATGCCCTACAGGCAGATAATATCCAGTTTTTTCCGCGAAAAAATCAAAAGATCCTGAGAGCCAGCCAAAATACGTAGGAATCCCTCGGCAAGCAAATGACCGGAAAAATGGCGCAAAATGTTCGCAATGCCCTACAGGCAGATAATATCCAGTTTTTTTCCGCGAAAAAATCAAAGCTCCTGAGAGCCAGCCAAAATACGTAGGAATCCTCGGCAAGCAAATGACCGGAAAAATGGCGCAAAATGTTCGCAATGCCCTACAGGCAGATAATATCCAGTTTTTTCCGCGAAAAAATCAAAAGATCCTGAGAGCCAGCCAAAATACGTAGGAATCCCTCGGCAAGCAAATGACCGGAAAAATGGCGCAAAATGTTCGCAATGCCCTACAGGCAGATAATATCCAGTTTTTTCCGCGAAAAAATCAAAAGATCCTGAGAGCCAGCCAAAATACGTAGGAATCCCTCGGCAAGCAAATGACCGGAAAAATGGCGCAAAATGTTCGCAATGCCCTACAGGCAGATAATATCCAGTTTTTTCCGCGAAAAAATCAAAAGCTCCTGAGAGCCAGCCAAAATACGTAGGAATCCCTCGGCAAGCAAATGACCGGAAAAATAGCGCAAAATGTTCGCAATGCCCTACAGGCAGATAATATCCAGTTTTTTCCGCGAAAAAATCAAAAGATCCTGAGAGCCAGCCAAAATACGTAGGAATCCCTCGGCAAGCAAATGACCGGAAAAATGGCGCAAAATGTTCGCAATGCCCTACAGGCAGATAATATCCAGTTTTTTCCGCGAAAAAATCAAAAGCTCCTGAGAGCCAGCCAAAATACGTAGGAATCCCTCGGCAAGCAAATGACCGGAAAAATGGCGCAAAATGTTCGCAATGCCCTACAAGCAGATAATATCCAGTTTTTTCCGCGAAAAAATCAAAAGATCTTGAGAGCCAGCCAAAATACGTAGAATCCCTCGGCAAGCAAATGACCGGAAAAACATGGCGCAAAATGTTCGCAATGCCCTACAGGCAGATAATATCCAGTTTTTTCCGCGAAAAAATCTAAAGATCCTGAGAGCCAGCCAAAATACGTAGGAATCCCTCGGCAAGCAAATGACCGGAAAAATGGCGCAAAATGTTCGCAATGCCCTACAGGCAGATAATATCCAGTTTTTTCCGCGAAAAAATCAAAAGATCCTGAGAGCCAGCCAAATACGTAGGAATCCCTCGGCAAGCAAATGACCGGAAAAATGGCGCAAAATGTTCGCAATGCCCTACAGGCAGATAATATCCAGTTTTTTCCGCGAAAAAATCAAAAGATCCTGAGAGCCAGCCAAAATACGTAGGAATCCCTCGGCAAGCAAATGACCGGAAAAATGGCGCAAAATGTTCGCAATGCCCTACAGGCAGATAATATCCAGTTTTTTCTGCGAAAAAATCAAAAGATCCTGAGAGCCAGCCAAAATACGTAGGAATCCCTCGGCAAGCAAATGACCGGACAAATGGCGCAAATGTTCGCAATGCCCTACAGGCAGATAATATCCAGTTTTTTCCGCGAAAAAATCAAAAGCTCCTGAGAGCCAGCCAAAATACGTAGGAATCCCTCGGCAAGCAAATGACCGGAAAAATGGCGCAAAATGATCGCAATGCCCTACAGGCAGATAATATCCAGTTTTTTCCGCGAAAAAATCAAAAGCTCCTGAGAACCAGCAAAATACGTAGGAATCCCTCGGCAAGCAAATGACCGGAAAAATGGCGCAAAATGATCGCAATGCCCTACAGGCAGATAATATCCAGTTTTTTCCGCGAAAAAATCAAAAGCTCCTGAGAGCCAGCCAAAATACGTAGGAATCCCTCGGCAAGCAAATGACCGGAAAAATGGCGCAAAATGTTCGCAATGCCCTACAGGCAGATAATATCCAGTTTTTTCCGCGAAAAAATCAAAAGCTCCTGAGAGCCAGCCAAAATACGTAGGAATCCCTCGGCAAGCAAATGACCGGAAAAATGGCGCAAAATGTTCGCAATGCCCTACAGGCAGATAATATCCAGTTTTTTCCGCGAAAAAATCAAAAGCTCCTGAGAGCCAGCCAAAATACGTAGGAATCCCTCGGCAAGCAAATGACCGGAAAAATGGCGCAAAATGTTCGCAATGCCCTACAGGCAGATAATATCCAGTTTTTTCCGCGAAAAAATCAAAAGATCCTGAGAGCCAGCCAAAATACGTAGGAATCCCTCGGCAAGCAAATGACCGGAAAAATGGCGCAAAATGTTCGCAATGCCCTACAGGCAGATAATATCCAGTTTTTCCGCGAAAAAATCAAAAGCTCCTGAGAGCCAGCCAAAATACGTAGGAATCCCTCGGCAAGCAAATGACCGGAAAAATGGCGCAAAATGTTCGCAATGCCCTACAGGCAGATAATATCCAGTTGTTTCCGCGAAAAAATCAAAAGATCCTGAGAGCCAGCCAAAATACGTAGGAATCCCTCGGCAAGCAAATGACCGGAAAAATGGCGCAAAATGTTCGCAATGCCCTACAGGCAGATAATATCCAGTTTTTTCCGCGAAAAAATCAAAAGCTACTGCACGCCAGCCAGAACAAGTTGCAATCCTCAGCAAGCAAATGACCGGAAAAATGGCGCAAAATGTTCGCAATGCCCTACAGGCAGATAATATCCAGTTTTTTCCGCGAAAAAATCAAAAGATCCTGAGAGCCAGCCAAAATACGTAGGAATCCCTCGGCAAGCAAATGACCGGAAAAATGGCGCAAAATGTTCGCAATGCCCTACAGGCAGATAATATCCAGTTTTTTCCGCGAAAAAATCAAAAGATCCTGAGAGCCAGCCAAAATACGTAGGAATCCCTCGGCAAGCAAATGACCGGAAAAATGGCGCAAAATGATCGCAATGCCCTACAGGCAGATAATATCCAGTTTTTTCCGCGAAAAAATCAAAAGCTCCTGAGAGCCAGCCAAAATACGTAGGAATCCCTCGGCAAGCAAATGACCGGAAAAATGGCGCAAAATGTTCGCAATGCCCTACAGGCAGATAATATCCAGTTTTTTCCGCGAAAAAATCAAAAGCTCCTGAGAGCCAGCCAAAATACGTAGGAATCCCTCGGCAAGCAAATGACCGGAAAAATGGCGCAAAATGTTCGCAATGCCCTACAGGCAGATAATATCCAGTTTTTTCCGCGAAAAAATCAAAAGCTCCTGAGAGCCAGCCAAAATACGTAGGAATCCCTCGGCAAGCAAATGACCGGAAAAATGGCGCAAAATGTTCGCAATGCCCTACAGGCAGATAATATCCAGTTTTTTCCGCGAAAAATCAAAAGATCCTGAGAGCCAGCCAACATACGTAGGAATCCCTCGGCAAGCAAATGACCGGAAAAATAGCGCAAAATGTTCGCAATGCCCTACAGGCAGATAATATCCAGTTTTTTCCGCGAAAAAATCAAAAGCTCCTGAGAGCCAGCCAAAATACGTAGGAATCCCTCGACAAGCAAATGACCGGAAAAATGGCGCAAAATGTTCGCAATGCCCTACAGGCAGATAATATCCAGTTTTTTCCGCGAAAAAATCAAAAGATCCTGAGAGCCAGCCAAAATACGAAGGAATCCCTCGGCAAGCAAATGACCGGAAAAATGACGCAAAATGATCGCAATGCCCTACAGGCAGATAATATCCAGTTTTTTCCGCGAAAAAATCAAAAGATCCTGAGAGCCAGCCAAAATACGTAGGAATCCCTCGGCAAGCAAATGACCGGAAAAATGGCGCAAAATGTTCGCAATGCCCTACAGGCAGATAATATCCAGTTTTTTCCGCGAAAAAATCAAAAGCTCCTGAGAGCCAGCCAAAATACGTAGGAATCCCTCGGCAAGCAGATGACCGGAAAAATGGCGCAAAATGTTCGCAATGCCCTACAGGCAGATAATATCCAGTTTTTTCCGCGAAAAAATCAAAAGCTCCTGAGAGCCAGCCAAAATACGTAGGAATCCCTCGGCAAGCAAATGACCGGAAAAATGGCGCAAAATGTTCGCAATGCCCTACAGGCAGATAATATCCAGTTTTTTCCGCGAAAAAATCAAAAGATCCTGAGAGCCAGCCAAAATACGTAGGAATCCCTCGGCAAGCAAATGACCGGAAAAATAGCGCAAAATGTTCGCAATGCCCTACAGGCAGATAATATCCAGTTTTTTCCGCGAAAAAATCAAAAGATCCTGAGAGCCAGCCAAAATACGTAGGAATCCCTCGGCAAGCAAATGACCGGAAAAATGGCGCAAAATGATCGCAATGCCCTACAGGCAGATAATATCCAGTTTTTTCCGCGAAAAAATCAAAAGCTCCTGAGAGCCAGCCAAAATACGTAGGAATCCCTCGGCAAGCAAATGACCGGAAAAATGGCGCAAAATGTTCGCAATGCCCTACAGGCAGATAATATCCAGTTTTTTCCGCGAAAAAATCAAAAGCTCCTGAGAGCCAGCCAAAATACGTAGGAATCCCTCGGCAAGCAAATGACCGGAAAAATGGCGCAAAATGTTCGCAATGCCCTACAGGCAGATAATATCCAGTTTTTTCCGCGAAAAAATCAAAAGCTCCTGAGAGCCAGCCAAAATACGTAGGAATCCCTCGGCAAGCAAATGACCGGAAAAATGGCGCAAAATGTTCGCAATGCCCTACAGGCAGATAATATCCAGTTTTTTCCGCGAAAAAATCAAAAGATCCTGAGAGCCAGCCAAAATACGTAGGAATCCCTCGGCAAGCAAATGACCGGAAAAATAGCGCAAAATGTTCGCAATGCCCTACAGGCAGATAATATCCAGTTTTTTCCGCGAAAAAATCAAAAGCTCCTGAGAGCCAGCCAAAATACGTAGGAATCCCTCGACAAGCAAATGACCGGAAAAATGGCGCAAAATGTTCGCAATGCCCTACAGGCAGATAATATCCAGTTTTTTCCGCGAAAAAATCAAAAGATCCTGAGAGCCAGCCAAAATACGTAGGAATCCCTCGGCAAGCAAATGACCGGAAAAATGGCGCAAAATGTTTGCAATGCCCTACAGGCAGATAATATCCAGTTTTTTCCGCGAAAAAATCAAAAGATCCTGAGAACCAGCCAAAATACGTAGGAATCCCTCGGCAAGCAAATGACCGGAAAAATGGCGCAAAATGATCGCAATGCCCTACAGGCAGATAATATCCAGTTTTTTCCGCGAAAAAATCAAAAGATCCTGAGAGCCAGCCAAAATACGTAGGAATCCCTCGGCAAGCAAATGACCGGAAAAATGGCACAAAATATTCGCAATGCCCTACAGGCAGATAATATCCAGTTTTTTTGCCGCAAATAACTCAAAAGCTCCTAAACGCCAGCCAAAATACGTAAGTATCCCTCGGTAAGCAAATGACCGGAAAAATGGCGCAAAATGTTCGTAATGCCCTACAGGCAGATAATATCCAGTTTTTTCCGCGAAAAAATCAAAAGCCCCTGAAAGCCAGCCAAAAAACGTAGGTATCCCTTGGCAAGCAAATGACCGGAAAAATGGGGAAAAATGTTCGCAATGCCCTACAGGCAGATAATATCCAGTTTTTTCCGCGAAAATATCAAAAGCCCCTGAAAGCCAGCCAAAATACGTAGGTATCCCTTGGCAAGCAAATGACCGGCAAATGGCGCAACATGTTCGCAATGCCCTACAGGCAGATAATATCCAGTTTTTTCCGCAAAAAAATCAAAAGCTCCTGAAAGCCAGCCAAAATACGTAAGTATCCCTCGGCAAGCAAATGACCGGAAAAATGGCACAAAATATTCGCAATGCCCTACAGGCAGATAATATCCAGTTTTTTGCCGCAAATAACTCAAAAGCTCCTAAAAGCCAGCCAAAATACGTAAGTATCCCTCGGTAAGCAAATGACCGGAAAAATGGCGCAAAATGTTCGTAATGCCCTACAGGCAGATAATATCCAGTTTTTTCCGCGAAAAAATCAAAAGCCCCTGAAAGCCAGCCAAAAAACGTAGGTATCCCTTGGCAAGCAAATGACCGGAAAAATAGCGCAAAATGTTCGCAACGCCCTACAGGCAGATAATATCCAGTTTTTTTCCGCGAAAAAATCAAAAGCCCCTGAAAGCCAGCCAAAATACGTAGGTATCCCTTGGCAAGCAAATGACCGGAAAAATGGCGCAAAATGTTCGCAATGCCCTACAGGCAGATAATATCCAGCTTTTTCCGCGAAAAAATCAAAAGCCCCTGAAAGCCAGCCAAAATACGTAGGTATCTCTTGGCAAGCAAATGACCGGAAAAATGGCGCAAAATGTTCGCAATGCCCTACAGGCAGATAATATCCAATTTTTTCCGCGAAAAAATCAAAAGCCCCTGAAAGCCAGCCAAAATACGTAGGTATCCCTTGGCAAGCAAATGACCGGAAAAATGGCGCAAAATGTTCGCAATGCCATACAGGCAGATAATATCCAGTTTTTTCCGCGAAAAAATCAAAAGCCCCTGAAAGCCAGCCAAAATACGTAGGTATCCCTTGGCAAGCAAATGACCGAAAAAATGGCGCAACATGTTCGCAATGCCCTACAGGCAGATAATATCCAGTTTTTTGCCGCAAATAACTCAAAAGCTCCTAAAAGCCAGCCAAAATACGTAAGTATCCCTCGGTAAGCAAATGACCGGAAAAATGGCGCAAAATGTTCGTAATGCCCTACAGGCAGATAATATCCAGTTTTTTCCGCGAAAAAATCAAAAGCCCCTGAAAGCCAGCCAAAAAACGTAGGTATCCCTTGGCAAGCAAATGACCGGAAAAATAGCGCAAAATGTTCGCAACGCCCTACAGGCAGATAATATCCAGTTTTTTCCGCGAAAAAATCAAAAGCCCCTGAAAGCCAGCCAAAAAACGTAGGTATCCCTTGGCAAGCAAATGACCGGAAAAATAGCGCAAAATGTTCGCAACGCCCTACAGGCAGATAATATCCAGTTTTTTCCGCGAAAAAATCAAAAGCCCCTGAAAGCCAGCCAAAATACGTAGGTATCCCTTGGCAAGCAAATGACCGGAAAAATGGCGCAAAATGTTCGCAATGCCCTACAGGCAGATAATATCCAGCTTTTTCCGCGAAAAAATCAAAAGCCCCTGAAAGCCAGCCAAAATACGTAGGTATCCCTTGGCAAGCAAATGACCGGAAAAATGGCGCAAAATGTTTGCGATGCCCTACACGCAGATAATATCCAGTTTTTTCCGCGAAAAAATCAAAAGCCCCTGAAAGCCAGCCAAAATACGTAGGTATCCCTTGGCAAGCAAATGACCGGAAAAATGGCGCAACATGTTCGCAATGCCCTACAGGCAGATAATATCCAGTTTTTTCCGCGATAAAATCAAAAGCTCCTGAAAACCAGCCAGAATACGTAAGTATCCCTCGGCAAGCAAATGACCGGAAAAATGGCGCAAAATGTTCGCAATGTCCTACAGGCAGATAATATCCAGTTTTTTCCGCGAAAAAACCAAAAGCTCCTGAAAGCCAGCCCAAATACGTAAGTATCCCTCGGCAAGCAAATGACCGGGAAAATGGCGCAAAATGTTCGCAGTGCCCTACAGGCAGATAATATCCAGTTTTTTCCGCGAAAAAATCAAAAGCTCCTGAAAGCCAGCCATAATACGTAAGTATCCCTCGGCAAGCAAATTACCGGAAAAATGGCGCAAAATGTTCGCAATGCCCTACAGGCAGATAATATCCAGTTTTTTCCGCGAAAAAATCAAAAGCATCCTGAAAGCCAGCCAAAATACTTAAGTATCCCTCGGCAAGCAAATGACCGGAAAAATGGCGAAACATGTTCGCAATGCCCTACAGGCAGATAATATCCAGTTTTTTCCGCGAAAAAATCAAAAGCTCCTGAAAGCCAGCCAAAACACGTAAGTATCCCTCGGCAAGCAAATGACCGGAAAAATGGCGCAAACTGTTTGCAATGCCCTACAGGCAGATAATATCCAGTTTTTTCCGCGAAAAAATCAAAAGCTCCTGAAAGCCAGCCAAAATACGTAAGTATCTTTCGGCAAGCAAATGACCGGAAAAATGGCGCAAAATGTTTGCAATGCCCTACAGGCAGATAATATCCAATTTTTCCGCGAAAAAATCAAAAGCCCTGAAAGCCAGCCAAAATACTTAAGTATCCCTCGGCAAGCAAATGACAGGAAAAATATCGCAACATGTTTGCAATGCCCTACAGGCAGATAATATCCAGTTTTTTCCGCAAAAAAATCAAAAGCTCCTGAAAGCCAGCCAAAATACGTAAGTATCCCTCGGCAAGCAAATGACCGGAAAAATGGCACAAAATATTCGCAATGCCCTACAGGCAGATAATATCCAGTTTTTTGCCGCGAAAAAATCAAAAGCCCCTGAAAGCCAGCCAAAATACGTAAGTATCCCTCGGTAAGCAAATGACCGGAAAAATGGCGCAAAATGTTCGCAATGCCCTACAGGCAGATAATATCCAGTTTTTTCCGCGAAAAAATCAAAAGCCCCTGAAAGCCAGCCAAAATTCGTAGGTATCCCTTGGCAAGCAAATGACCGGAAAAATGGCGCAAAATGTTCGCAATGCCCTACAGGCAGATAATATCCAGTTTTTTCCGCGTAAAAATCAAAAGCCCCTGAAAGCCAGCCAAAATACGTAGGTATCCCTCATCATGCAAATGACCGGAAAATGGCCAAAATGTTCGCAATGCCCTACAGGCAGATAATATCCAGTTTTTTCTGCGAAAAAAACAAAAGCTCCTGAAAGCCAGCCAAAATACGTAAGTATCCCCCGGTAAGCAAATGACCGGAAAAATGGCGCAAAATGTTCGCAATGCCCTACAGGCAGATAATATCCAGTTTTTTCCGCGAAAAAATCAAAAGCTCCTGAAAGCCAGCCAGAATACGTAAGTATCCCTCGGCAAGCAAATGACCGGAAAAATGGCGCAAAATGTTCGCAATGTCCTACAGGCAGATAATATCCAGTTTTTTCCGCGAAAAAACCAAAAGCTCCTGAAAGCCAGCCCGAATACGTAAGTATCCCTCGGCAAGCAAAGGACCGGAAAAATGGCGCAAAATGTTCGCAGTGCCCTACAGGCAGATAATATCCAGTTTTTTCCGCGAAAAAATCAAAAGCTCCTGAAAGCCAGCCAAAATACGTAAGTATCCCTCGGAAAGCAAATGACCGGAAAAATGGCGCAAAATGTTTGCAATGCCCTACAGGCAGATAATATCCAGTTTTTTCCGCGAAAAAATCAAAAGCTCCTGAAACCAGCCAAAATACTTAAGTATCCCTCGGCAAGCAAATGACCGAAAAAATGGCGCAACATGTTCGCAATGCCCTACAGGCAGATAATATCCAGTTTTTTCCGCGAAAAAAATCAAAAGCTCCTGAAAGCCAGCCAAAATACGTAAGTATCCCTCGGCAAGCAAATGACCGGAAAAATGGCGCAAAATGTTCGCAATGCCCTACAGGCAGATAATATCCAGTTTTTTCCGCGAAAAAATCAAAAGCTCCTGAAACCAGCCAAAATACTTAAGTATCCCTCGGCAAGCAAATGACCGAAAAAATGGCGCAACATGTTCGCCATGCCCTACAGGCAGATAATATCCAGTTTTTTCCGCGAAAAAATCAAAAGCTCCTGAAAGCCAGCCAAAATACGTAAGTATCCCTCGGCAAGCAAATGACCGGAAAAATGGCACAAAATATTCGCAATGCCCTACAGGCAGATAATATCCAGTTTTTTTCCGCGAATAACTCAAAAGCTCCTAAAAGCCAGCCAAAATACGTAAGTATCCCTCGGTAAGCAAATGACCGGAAAAATGGCGCAAAATGTTCGCAATGCCCTACAGGCAGATAATATCCAGGTTTTTCTGCGAAAAAATCAAAAGCTCCTGAAAGCCAGCCAAAATACGTAAGTATCCCTCGGCAAGCAAATGACCGGAAAAATGGCGCAAAATGTTCGCAATGCCCTACAGGCAGATAATATACAGTTTTTTCCGCGAAAAAATCAAAAGCTCCTGAAAGCCAGCCAAAATACGTAGGTATCCCTCGGCAAGCAAATGACCGGAAAAATGGCGCAAAATGTTTGCAATGCCCTACAGGCAGATAATATCCAGTTTTTTCCGCGAAAAAATCAAAAGCTCCTGAAACCAGCCAAAATACTTAAGTATCCCTCGGCAAGCAAATGACCGAAAAAATGGCGCAACATGTTCGCAATGCCCTACAGGCAGATAATATCCAGTTTTTTCCGCGAAAAAAATCAAAAGCTCCTGAAAGCCAGCCAAAATACGTAAGTATCCCTCGGCAAGCAAATGACCGGAAAAATGGCGCAAAATGTTCGCAATGCCCTACAGGCAGATAATATCCAGTTTTTTCCGCGAAAAAATCAAAAGCTCCTGAAACCAGCCAAAATACTTAAGTATCCCTCGGCAAGCAAATGACCGAAAAAATGGCGCAACATGTTCGCCATGCCCTACAGGCAGATAATATCCAGTTTTTTCCGCGAAAAAATCAAAAGCTCCTGAAAGCCAGCCAAAATACGTAAGTATCCCTCGGCAAGCAAATGACCGGAAAAATGGCACAAAATATTCGCAATGCCCTACAGGCAGATAATATCCAGTTTTTTTCCGCGAATAACTCAAAAGCTCCTAAAAGCCAGCCAAAATACGTAAGTATCCCTCGGTAAGCAAATGACCGGAAAAATGGCGCAAAATGTTCGCAATGCCCTACAGGCAGATAATATCCAGTTTTTTTCGCGAAAAAATCAAAAGCCCCTGAAAGCCAGCCAAAATACGTAAGTATCCCTCGGAAAGCAAATGACCGGAAAAATGACGCAAAATGTTCGCAATGCCCTACAGGCAGATAATATCCAGTTTTCTCCGCGTAAAAATCAAAAGCCCCTGAAATCCAGCCAAAATACGTAGGTATCCCTCATCATGCAAATGACCGGAAAATGGCCAAAATGTTCGCAATGCCCTACAGGCAGATAATATCCAGTTTTTTCCGCGAAAAAATCAAAAGCTCCTGAAAGCCAGCCAGAATACGTAAGTATCCCTCGGCATGCAAATGACCGTAAAAATGGCGCAAAATGTTCGCAATGTCCTACAGGCAGATAATATCCAGTTTTTTCCGCGTAAAAATCAAAAGCCCCTGAAATCCAGCCAAAATACGTAAGTATCCCTCGGAAAGCAAATGACCGGAAAAATGACGCAAAATGTTCGCAATGCCCTACAGGCAGATAATATCCAGTTTTCTCCGCGTAAAAATCAAAAGCCCCTGAAATCCAGCCAAAATACGTAGGTATCCCTCATCATGCAAATGACCGGAAAAATGGCGCAAAATGTTCGCAATGCCCTACAGGCAGATAATATCCAGTTTTTTCCGCGAAAAAATCAAAAGCTCCTGAAAGCCAGCCAGAATACGTAAGTATCCCTCGGCAAGCAAATGACCGTAAAAATGGCGCAAAATGTTCGCAATGTCCTACAGGCAGATAATATCCAGTTTTTTCCGCGAAAAAACCAAAAGCTCCTGAAAGCCAGCCCGAATACGTAAGTATCCCTCGGCAAGCAAAGGACCGGAAAAATGGCGCAAAATGTTCGCAGTGCCCTACAGGCAGATAATATCCAGTTTTTTCCGCGAAAAAATCAAAAGCTCCTGAAAGCCAGCCAAAATACGTAAGTATCCCTCGGAAAGCAAATGACCGGAAAAATGGCGCAAAATGTTTGCAATGCCCTACAGGCAGATAATATCCAGTTTTTTCCGCGAAAAAATCAAAAGCTCCTGAAACCAGCCAAAATACTTAAGTATCCCTCGGCAAGCAAATGACCGAAAAAATGGCGCAACATGTTCGCAATGCCCTACAGGCAGATAATATCCAGTTTTTTCCGCGAAAAAAATCAAAAGCTCCTGAAAGCCAGCCAAAATACGTAAGAATCCCTCGGCAAGCAAATGACCGGAAAAATGGCGCAACATGTTCGCAATGCCCTACAGGCAGATAATATCCAGTTTTTTCCGCGTAAAAATCAAAAGCCCCTGAAATCCAGCCAAAATACGTAAGTATCCCTCGGAAAGCAAATGACCGGAAAAATGACGCAAAATGTTCGCAATGCCCTACAGGCAGATAATATCCAGTTTTCTCCGCGTAAAAATCAAAAGCCCCTGAAATCCAGCCAAAATACGTAGGTATCCCTCATCATGCAAATGACCGGAAAAATGGCGCAAAATGTTCGCAATGCCCTACAGGCAGATAATATCCAGTTTTTTCCGCGAAAAAATCAAAAGCCCCTGAAAGCCAGCCAAAATACGTAAGTATCCCTCGGAAAGCAAATGACCGGAAAAATGACGCAAAATGTTCGCAATGCCCTACAGGCAGATAATATCCAGTTTTCTCCGCGTAAAAATCAAAAGCCCCTGAAATCCAGCCAAAATACGTAGGTATCCCTCATCATGCAAATGACCGGAAAATGGCCAAAATGTTCGCAATGCCCTACAGGCAGATAATATCCAGTTTTTACCGCGAAAAAATCAAAAGCTCCTGAAAGCCAGCCAAAATACGTAAGTATCCCTCGGAAAGCAAATGACCGGAAAAATGACGCAAAATGTTCGCAATGCCCTACAGGCAGATAATATCCAGTTTTCTCCGCGTAAAAATCAAAAGCACCTGAAATCCAGCCAAAATACGTAGGTATCCCTCATCATGCAAATGACCGGAAAAATGGCGCAAAATGTTCGCAATGCCCTACAGGCAGATAATATCCAGTTTTTTCCGCGAAAAAATCAAAAGCTCCTGAAAGCCAGCCAGAATACGTAAGTATCCCTCGGCAAGCAAATGACCGTAAAAATGGCGCAAAATGTTCGCAATGTCCTACAGGCAGATAATATCCAGTTTTTTCCGCGAAAAAACCAAAAGCTCCTGAAAGCCAGCCCGAATACGTAAGTATCCCTCGGCAAGCAAAGGACCGGAAAAATGGCGCAAAATGTTCGCAGTGCCCTACAGGCAGATAATATCCAGTTTTTTCCGCGAAAAAATCAAAAGCTCCTGAAAGCCAGCCAAAATACGTAAGTATCCCTCGGAAAGCAAATGACCGGAAAAATGGCGCAAAATGTTTGCAATGCCCTACAGGCAGATAATATCCAGTTTTTTCCGCGAAAAAATCAAAAGCTCCTGAAACCAGCCAAAATACTTAAGTATCCCTCGGCAAGCAAATGACCGAAAAAATGGCGCAACATGTTCGCAATGCCCTACAGGCAGATAATATCCAGTTTTTTCCGCGAAAAAAATCAAAAGCTCCTGAAAGCCAGCCAAAATACGTAAGAATCCCTCGGCAAGCAAATGACCGGAAAAATGGCGCAACATGTTCGCAATGCCCTACAGGCAGATAATATCCAGTTTTTTCCGCGAAAAAATCAAAAGCTCCTGAAACCAGCCAAAATACTTAAGTATCCCTCGGCAAGCAAATGACCGAAAAAATGGCGCAACATGTTCGCAATGCCCTACAGGCAGATAATATCCAGTTTTTTCCGCGAAAAAAATCAAAAGCTCCTGAAAGCCAGCCAAAATACGTAAGAATCCCTCGGCAAGCAAATGACCGGAAAAATGGCGCAACATGTTCGCAATGCCCTACAGGCAGATAATATCCAGTTTTTTCCGCGATAAAATCAAAAGCTCCTGAAAACCAGCCAGAATACGTAAGTATCCCTCGGCAAGCAAATGACCGGAAAAATGGCGCAACATGTTCGCAATGCCCTACAGGCAGATAATATCCAGTTTTTTGCCGCAAATAACTCAAAAGCTCCTAAAAGCCAGCCAAAATACGTAAGTATCCCTCGGTAAGCAAATGACCGGAAAAATGGCGCAAAATTTTCGTAATGCCCTACAGGCAGATAATATCCAGTTTTTTCCGCGAAAAAATCAAAAGCCCCTGAAAGCCAGCCAAAAAACGTAGGTATCCCTTGGCAAGCAAATGACCGGAAAAATAGCGCAAAATGTTCGCAACGCCCTACAGGCAGATAATATCCAGTTTTTTCCGCGAAAAAATCAAAAGCCCCTGAAAGCCAGCCAAAATACGTAGGTATCCCTTGGCAAGCAAATGACCGGAAAAATGACGCAAAATGTTCGCAATGCCCTACAGGCAGATAATATCCAGTTTTTTCCGCGAAAAAATCAAAAGCCCCTGAAAGCCAGCCAAAATACGTAGGTATCCCTTGGCAAGCAAATGACCGGAAAAATGGCGCAAAATGTTTGCGATGCCCTACACGCAGAAAATATCCAGTTTTTTCCGCGAAAAAATCAAAAGCCCCTGAAAGCCAGCCAAAATACGTAGGTATCCCTTGGCAAGCAAATGACCGGAAATATGGCGCAACATGTTCGCAATGCCCTACAGGCAGATAATATCCAGTTTTTTGCCGCAAATAACTCAAAAGCTCCTAAAAGCCAGCCAAAATACGTAAGTATCCCTCGGTAAGCAAATGACCGGAAAAATGGCGCAAAATGTTCGTAATGCCCTACAGGCAGATAATATCCAGTTTTTTCCGCGAAAAAATCAAAAGCCCCTGAAAGCCAGCCAAAATACGTAGGTATCCCTTGGCAAGCAAATGACCGGAAAAATGGCGCAACATGTTCGCAATGCCCTACAGGCAGATAATATCCAGTTTTTTGCCGCAAATAACTCAAAAGCTCCTAAAAGCCAGCCAAAATACGTAAGTATCCCTCGGTAAGCAAATGACCGGAAAAATGGCGCAAAATTTTCGTAATGCCCTACAGGCAGATAATATCCAGTTTTTTCCGCGAAAAAATCAAAAGCCCCTGAAAGCCAGCCAAAAAACGTAGGTATCCCTTGGCAAGCAAATGACCGGAAAAATAGCGCAAAATGTTCGCAATGCCCTACAGGCAGATAATATCCAGTTTTTTCCGCGAAAAAATCAAAAGCCCCTGAAAGCCAGCCAAAATACGTAGGTATCCCTTGGCAAGCAAATGACCGGAAAAATGGCGCAAAATGTTCGCAATGCCCTACAGGCAGATAATATCCAGTTTTTTCCGCGAAAAAATCAAAAGCCCCTGAAAGCCAGCCAAAATACGTAGGTATCCCTTGGCAAGCAAATGACCGGAAAAATGGCGCAACATGTTCGCAATGCCCTACAGGCAGATAATATCCAGTTTTTTCCGCGATAAAATCAAAAGCTCCTGAAAACCAGCCAGAATACGTAAGTATCCCTCGGCAAGCAAATGACCGGAAAAATGGCGCAAAATGTTCGCAATGTCCTACAGGCAGATAATATCCAGTTTTTTCCGCGAAAAAACCAAAAGCTCCTGAAAGCCAGCCCAAATACGTAAGTATCCCTCGGCAAGCAAATGACCGGAAAAATGGCGCAACATGTTCGCAATGCCCTACAGGCAGATAATATCCAGTTTTTTCCGCGATAAAATCAAAAGCTCCTGAAAACCAGCCAGAATACGTAAGTATCCCTCGGCAAGCAAATGACCGGAAAAATGGCGCAACATGTTCGCAATGCCCTACAGGCAGATAATATCCAGTTTTTTGCCGCAAATAACTCAAAAGCTCCTAAAAGCCAGCCAAAATACGTAAGTATCCCTCGGTAAGCAAATGACCGGAAAAATGGCGCAAAATTTTCGTAATGCCCTACAGGCAGATAATATCCAGTTTTTTCCGCGAAAAAATCAAAAGCCCCTGAAAGCCAGCCAAAAAACGTAGGTATCCCTTGGCAAGCAAATGACCGGAAAAATAGCGCAAAATGTTCGCAACGCCCTACAGGCAGATAATATCCAGTTTTTTCCGCGAAAAAATCAAAAGCCCCTGAAAGCCAGCCAAAATACGTAGGTATCCCTTGGCAAGCAAATGACCGGAAAAATGGCGCAAAATGTTCGCAATGCCCTACAGGCAGATAATATCCAGTTTTTTCCGCGAAAAAATCAAAAGCCCCTGAAAGCCAGCCAAAATACGTAGGTATCCCTTGGCAAGCAAATGACCGGAAAAATGGCGCAAAATGTTTGCGATGCCCTACACGCAGAAAATATCCAGTTTTTTCCGCGAAAAAATCAAAAGCCCCTGAAAGCCAGCCAAAATACGTAGGTATCCCTTGGCAAGCAAATGACCGGAAAAATGGCGCAACATGTTCGCAATGCCCTACAGGCAGATAATATCCAGTTTTTTGCCGCAAATAACTCAAAAGCTCCTAAAAGCCAGCCAAAATACGTAAGTATCCCTCGGTAAGCAAATGACCGGAAAAATGGCGCAAAATGTTCGTAATGCCCTACAGGCAGATAATATCCAGTTTTTTCCGCGAAAAAATCAAAAGCCCCTGAAAGCCAGCCAAAAAACGTAGGTATCCCTTGGCAAGCAAATGACCGGAAAAATAGCGCAAAATGTTCGCAACGCCCTACAGGCAGATAATATCCAGTTTTTTCCGCGAAAAAATCAAAAGCCCCTGAAAGCCAGCCAAAATACGTAGGTATCCCTTGGCAAGCAAATGACCGGAAAAATGGCGCAAAATGTTCGCAATGCCCTACAGGCAGATAATATCCAGCTTTTTCCGCGAAAAAATCAAAAGCCCCTGAAAGCCAGCCAAAATACGTAGGTATCCCTTGGCAAGCAAATGACCGGAAAAATGGCGCAAAATGTTTGCGATGCCCTACACGCAGATAATATCCAGTTTTTTCCGCGAAAAAATCAAAAGCCCCTGAAAGCCAGCCAAAATACGTAGGTATCCCTTGGCAAGCAAATGACCGGAAAAATGGCGCAACATGTTCGCAATGCCCTACAGGCAGATAATATCCAGTTTTTTCCGCGATAAAATCAAAAGCTCCTGAAAACCAGCCAGAATACGTAAGTATCCCTCGGCAAGCAAATGACCGGAAAAATGGCGCAACATGTTCGCAATGCCCTACAGGCAGATAATATCCAGTTTTTTGCCGCAAATAACTCAAAAGCTCCTAAAAGCCAGCCAAAATACGTAAGTATCCCTCGGTAAGCAAATGACCGGAAAAATGGCGCAAAATTTTCGTAATGCCCTACAGGCAGATAATATCCAGTTTTTTCCGCGAAAAAATCAAAAGCCCCTGAAAGCCAGCCAAAAAACGTAGGTATCCCTTGGCAAGCAAATGACCGGAAAAATAGCGCAAAATGTTCGCAACGCCCTACAGGCAGATAATATCCAGTTTTTTCCGCGAAAAAATCAAAAGCCCCTGAAAGCCAGCCAAAATACGTAGGTATCCCTTGGCAAGCAAATGACCGGAAAAATGACGCAAAATGTTCGCAATGCCCTACAGGCAGATAATATCCAGTTTTTTCCGCGAAAAAATCAAAAGCCCCTGAAAGCCAGCCAAAATACGTAGGTATCCCTTGGCAAGCAAATGACCGGAAAAATGGCGCAAAATGTTTGCGATGCCCTACACGCAGAAAATATCCAGTTTTTTCCGCGAAAAAATCAAAAGCCCCTGAAAGCCAGCCAAAATACGTAGGTATCCCTTGGCAAGCAAATGACCGGAAAAATGGCGCAACATGTTCGCAATGCCCTACAGGCAGATAATATCCAGTTTTTTGCCGCAAATAACTCAAAAGCTCCTAAAAGCCAGCCAAAATACGTAAGTATCCCTCGGTAAGCAAATGACCGGAAAAATGGCGCAAAATGTTCGTAATGCCCTACAGGCAGATAATATCCAGTTTTTTCCGCGAAAAAATCAAAAGCCCCTGAAAGCCAGCCAAAATACGTAGGTATCCCTTGGCAAGCAAATGACCGGAAAAATGGCGCAACATGTTCGCAATGCCCTACAGGCAGATAATATCCAGTTTTTTGCCGCAAATAACTCAAAAGCTCCTAAAAGCCAGCCAAAATACGTAAGTATCCCTCGGTAAGCAAATGACCGGAAAAATGGCGCAAAATTTTCGTAATGCCCTACAGGCAGATAATATCCAGTTTTTTCCGCGAAAAAATCAAAAGCCCCTGAAAGCCAGCCAAAAAACGTAGGTATCCCTTGGCAAGCAAATGACCGGAAAAATAGCGCAAAATGTTCGCAATGCCCTACAGGCAGATAATATCCAGTTTTTTCCGCGAAAAAATCAAAAGCCCCTGAAAGCCAGCCAAAATACGTAGGTATCCCTTGGCAAGCAAATGACCGGAAAAATGGCGCAAAATGTTCGCAATGCCCTACAGGCAGATAATATCCAGTTTTTTCCGCGAAAAAATCAAAAGCCCCTGAAAGCCAGCCAAAATACGTAGGTATCCCTTGGCAAGCAAATGACCGGAAAAATGGCGCAACATGTTCGCAATGCCCTACAGGCAGATAATATCCAGTTTTTTCCGCGATAAAATCAAAAGCTCCTGAAAACCAGCCAGAATACGTAAGTATCCCTCGGCAAGCAAATGACCGGAAAAATGGCGCAAAATGTTCGCAATGTCCTACAGGCAGATAATATCCAGTTTTTTCCGCGAAAAAACCAAAAGCTCCTGAAAGCCAGCCCAAATACGTAAGTATCCCTCGGCAAGCAAATGACCGGAAAAATGGCGCAACATGTTCGCAATGCCCTACAGGCAGATAATATCCAGTTTTTTCCGCGATAAAATCAAAAGCTCCTGAAAACCAGCCAGAATACGTAAGTATCCCTCGGCAAGCAAATGACCGGAAAAATGGCGCAACATGTTCGCAATGCCCTACAGGCAGATAATATCCAGTTTTTTGCCGCAAATAACTCAAAAGCTCCTAAAAGCCAGCCAAAATACGTAAGTATCCCTCGGTAAGCAAATGACCGGAAAAATGGCGCAAAATTTTCGTAATGCCCTACAGGCAGATAATATCCAGTTTTTTCCGCGAAAAAATCAAAAGCCCCTGAAAGCCAGCCAAAAAACGTAGGTATCCCTTGGCAAGCAAATGACCGGAAAAATAGCGCAAAATGTTCGCAACGCCCTACAGGCAGATAATATCCAGTTTTTTCCGCGAAAAAATCAAAAGCCCCTGAAAGCCAGCCAAAATACGTAGGTATCCCTTGGCAAGCAAATGACCGGAAAAATGGCGCAAAATGTTCGCAATGCCCTACAGGCAGATAATATCCAGTTTTTTCCGCGAAAAAATCAAAAGCCCCTGAAAGCCAGCCAAAATACGTAGGTATCCCTTGGCAAGCAAATGACCGGAAAAATGGCGCAAAATGTTTGCGATGCCCTACACGCAGAAAATATCCAGTTTTTTCCGCGAAAAAATCAAAAGCCCCTGAAAGCCAGCCAAAATACGTAGGTATCCCTTGGCAAGCAAATGACCGGAAAAATGGCGCAACATGTTCGCAATGCCCTACAGGCAGATAATATCCAGTTTTTTGCCGCAAATAACTCAAAAGCTCCTAAAAGCCAGCCAAAATACGTAAGTATCCCTCGGTAAGCAAATGACCGGAAAAATGGCGCAAAATGTTCGTAATGCCCTACAGGCAGATAATATCCAGTTTTTTCCGCGAAAAAATCAAAAGCCCCTGAAAGCCAGCCAAAAAACGTAGGTATCCCTTGGCAAGCAAATGACCGGAAAAATAGCGCAAAATGTTCGCAACGCCCTACAGGCAGATAATATCCAGTTTTTTCCGCGAAAAAATCAAAAGCCCCTGAAAGCCAGCCAAAATACGTAGGTATCCCTTGGCAAGCAAATGACCGGAAAAATGGCGCAAAATGTTCGCAATGCCCTACAGGCAGATAATATCCAGCTTTTTCCGCGAAAAAATCAAAAGCCCCTGAAAGCCAGCCAAAATACGTAGGTATCCCTTGGCAAGCAAATGACCGGAAAAATGGCGCAAAATGTTTGCGATGCCCTACACGCAGATAATATCCAGTTTTTTCCGCGAAAAAATCAAAAGCCCCTGAAAGCCAGCCAAAATACGTAGGTATCCCTTGGCAAGCAAATGACCGGAAAAATGGCGCAACATGTTCGCAATGCCCTACAGGCAGATAATATCCAGTTTTTTCCGCGATAAAATCAAAAGCTCCTGAAAACCAGCCAGAATACGTAAGTATCCCTCGGCAAGCAAATGACCGGAAAAATGGCGCAAAATGTTCGCAATGTCCTACAGGCAGATAATATCCAGTTTTTTCCGCGAAAAAACCAAAAGCTCCTGAAAGCCAGCCCAAATACGTAAGTATCCCTCGGCAAGCAAATGACCGGGAAAATGGCGCAAAATGTTCGCAGTGCCCTACAGGCAGATAATATCCAGTTTTTTCCGCGAAAAAATCAAAAGCTCCTGAAAGCCAGCCATAATACGTAAGTATCCCTCGGCAAGCAAATGACCGGAAAAATGGCGCAAAATGTTCGCAATGCCCTACAGGCAGATAATATCCAGTTTTTTCCGCGAAAAAATCAAAAGCATCCTGAAAGCCAGCCAAAATACTTAAGTATCCCTCGGCAAGCAAATGACCGGAAAAATGGCGAAACATGTTCGCAATGCCCTACAGGCAGATAATATCCAGTTTTTTCCGCGAAAAAATCAAAAGCTCCTGAAAGCCAGCCAAAACACGTAAGTATCCCTCGGCAAGCAAATGACCGGAAAAATGGCGCAAACTGTTTGCAATGCCCTACAGGCAGATAATATCCAGTTTTTTCCGCGAAAAAATCAAAAGCTCCTGAAAGCCAGCCGAAATACGTAAGTATCTTTCGGCAAGCAAATGACCGGAAAAATGGCGCAAAATGTTTGCAATGCCCTACAGGCAGATAATATCCAATTTTTCCGCGAAAAAATCAAAAGCCCTGAAAGCCAGCCAAAATACTTAAGTATCCCTCGGCAAGCAAATGACAGGAAAAATATCGCAACATGTTTGCAATGCCCTACAGGCAGATAATATCCAGTTTTTTCCGCAAAAAAATCAAAAGCTCCTGAAAGCCAGCCAAAATACGTAAGTATCCCTCGGCAAGCAAATGACCGGAAAAATGGCACAAAATATTCGCAATGCCCTACAGGCAGATAATATCCAGTTTTTTGCCGCGAAAAAATCAAAAGCCCCTGAAAGCCAGCCAAAATACGTAAGTATCCCTCGGTAAGCAAATGACCGGAAAAATGGCGCAAAATGTTCGCAATGCCCTACAGGCAGATAATATCCAGTTTTTTCCGCGAAAAAATCAAAAGCCCCTGAAAGCCAGCCAAAATTCGTAGGTATCCCTTGGCAAGCAAATGACCGGAAAAATGGCGCAAAATGTTCGCAATGCCCTACAGGCAGATAATATCCAGTTTTTTCCGCGTAAAAATCAAAAGCCCCTGAAAGCCAGCCAAAATACGTAGGTATCCCTCATCATGCAAATGACCGGAAAATGGCCAAAATGTTCGCAATGCCCTACAGGCAGATAATATCCAGTTTTTTCTGCGAAAAAAACAAAAGCTCCTGAAAGCCAGCCAAAATACGTAAGTATCCCCCGGTAAGCAAATGACCGGAAAATGGCGCAAAATGTTCGCAATGCCCTACAGGCAGATAATATCCAGTTTTTTCCGCGAAAAAATCAAAAGCTCCTGAAAGCCAGCCAGAATACGTAAGTATCCCTCGGCAAGCAAATGACCGGAAAAATGGCGCAAAATGTTCGCAATGTCCTACAGGCAGATAATATCCAGTTTTTTCCGCGAAAAAACCAAAAGCTCCTGAAAGCCAGCCCGAATACGTAAGTATCCCTCGGCAAGCAAAGGACCGGAAAAATGGCGCAAAATGTTCGCAGTGCCCTACAGGCAGATAATATCCAGTTTTTTCCGCGAAAAAATCAAAAGCTCCTGAAAGCCAGCCAAAATACGTAAGTATCCCTCGGAAAGCAAATGACCGGAAAAATGGCGCAAAATGTTTGCAATGCCCTACAGGCAGATAATATCCAGTTTTTTCCGCGAAAAAATCAAAAGCTCCTGAAACCAGCCAAAATACTTAAGTATCCCTCGGCAAGCAAATGACCGAAAAAATGGCGCAACATGTTCGCAATGCCCTACAGGCAGATAATATCCAGTTTTTTCCGCGAAAAAAATCAAAAGCTCCTGAAAGCCAGCCAAAATACGTAAGTATCCCTCGGCAAGCAAATGACCGGAAAAATGGCGCAAAATGTTCGCAATGCCCTACAGGCAGATAATATCCAGTTTTTTCCGCGAAAAAATCAAAAGCTCCTGAAACCAGCCAAAATACTTAAGTATCCCTCGGCAAGCAAATGACCGAAAAAATGGCGCAACATGTTCGCCATGCCCTACAGGCAGATAATATCCAGTTTTTTCCGCGAAAAAATCAAAAGCTCCTGAAAGCCAGCCAAAATACGTAAGTATCCCTCGGCAAGCAAATGACCGGAAAAATGGCACAAAATATTCGCAATGCCCTACAGGCAGATAATATCCAGTTTTTTTTCGCGAATAACTCAAAAGCTCCTAAATGCCAGCCAAAATACGTAAGTATCCCTCGGTAAGCAAATGACCGGAAAAATGGCGCAAAATGTTCGCAATGCCCTACAGGCAGATAATATCCAGTTTTTTCTGCGAAAAAATCAAAAGCTCCTGAAAGCCAGCCAAAATACGTAAGTATCCCTCGGCAAGCAAATGACCGGAAAAATGGCGCAAAATGTTCGCAATGCCCTACAGGCAGATAATATACAGTTTTTTCCGCGAAAAAATCAAAAGCTCCTGAAAGCCAGCCAAAATACGTAGGTATCCCTCGGCAAGCAAATGACCGGAAAAATGACGCAAAATGTTTGCAATGCCCTACAGGCAGATAATATCCAGTTTTTTCCGCGAAAAAATCAAAAGCTCCTGAAACCAGCCAAAATACTTAAGTATCCCTCGGCAAGCAAATGACCGAAAAAATGGCGCAACATGTTCGCAATGCCCTACAGGCAGATAATAACCAGTTTTTTCCGCGAAAAAAATCAAAAGCTCCTGAAAGCCAGCCAAAATACGTAAGTATCCCTCGGCAAGCAAATGACCGGAAAAATGGCGCAAAATGTTCGCAATGCCCTACAGGCAGATAATATCCAGTTTTTTCCGCGAAAAAATCAAAAGCTCCTGAAACCAGCCAAAATACTTAAGTATCCCTCGGCAAGCAAATGACCGAAAAAATGGCGCAACATGTTCGCCATGCCCTACAGGCAGATAATATCCAGTTTTTTCCGCGAAAAAATCAAAAGCTCCTGAAAGCCAGCCAAAATACGTAAGTATCCCTCGGCAAGCAAATGACCGGAAAAATGGCACAAAATATTCGCAATGCCCTACAGGCAGATAATATCCAGTTTTTTTCCGCGAATAACTCAAAAGCTCCTAAAAGCCAGCCAAAAAAAAAAAGTATCCCTCGGTAAGCAAATGACCGGAAAAATGGCGCAAAATGTTCGCAATGCCCTACAGGCAGATAATATCCAGTTTTTTTCGCGAAAAAATCAAAAGCCCCTGAAAGCCAGCCAAAATACGTAAGTATCCCTCGGAAAGCAAATGACCGGAAAAATGACGCAAAATGTTCGCAATGCCCTACAGGCAGATAATATCCAGTTTTCTCCGCGTAAAAATCAAAAGCCCCTGAAATCCAGCCAAAATACGTAGGTATCCCTCATCATGCAAATGACCGGAAAATGGCCAAAATGTTCGCAATGCCCTACAGGCAGATAATATCCAGTTTTTTCCGCGAAAAAATCAAAAGCTCCTGAAAGCCAGCCAGAATACGTAAGTATCCCTCGGCATGCAAATGACCGTAAAAATGGCGCAAAATGTTCGCAATGTCCTACAGGCAGATAATATCCAGTTTTTTCCGCGTAAAAATCAAAAGCCCCTGAAATCCAGCCAAAATACGTAAGTATCCCTCGGAAAGCAAATGACCGGAAAAATGACGCAAAATGTTCGCAATGCCCTACAGGCAGATAATATCCAGTTTTCTCCGCGTAAAAATCAAAAGCCCCTGAAATCCAGCCAAAATACGTAGGTATCCCTCATCATGCAAATGACCGGAAAAATGGCGCAAAATGTTCGCAATGCCCTACAGGCAGATAATATCCAGTTTTTTCCGCGAAAAAATCAAAAGCTCCTGAAAGCCAGCCAGAATACGTAAGTATCCCTCGGCAAACAAATGACCGTAAAAATGGCGCAAAATGTTCGCAATGTCCTACAGGCAGATAATATCCAGTTTTTTCCGCGAAAAAACCAAAAGCTCCTGAAAGCCAGCCCGAATACGTAAGTATCCCTCGGCAAGCAAAGGACCGGAAAAATGGCGCAAAATGTTCGCAGTGCCCTACAGGCAGATAATATCCAGTTTTTTCCGCGAAAAAATCAAAAGCTCCTGAAAGCCAGCCAAAATACGTAAGTATCCCTCGGAAAGCAAATGACCGGAAAAATGGCGCAAAATGTTTGCAATGCCCTACAGGCAGATAATATCCAGTTTTTTCCGCGAAAAAATCAAAAGCTCCTGAAACCAGCCAAAATACGTAAGTATCCCTCGGCAAGCAAATGACCGGAAAAATGGCGCAAAATGTTCGCAATGCCCTACAGGCAGATAATATACAGTTTTTTCCGCGAAAAAATCAAAAGCTCCTGAAAGCCAGCCAAAATACGTAGGTATCCCTCGGCAAGCAAATGACCGGAAAAATGACGCAAAATGTTTGCAATGCCCTACAGGCAGATAATATCCAGTTTTTTCCGCGAAAAAATCAAAAGCTCCTGAAACCAGCCAAAATACTTAAGTATCCCTCGGCAAGCAAATGACCGAAAAAATGGCGCAACATGTTCGCAATGCCCTACAGGCAGATAATAACCAGTTTTTTCCGCGAAAAAAATCAAAAGCTCCTGAAAGCCAGCCAAAATACGTAAGTATCCCTCGGCAAGCAAATGACCGGAAAAATGGCGCAAAATGTTCGCAATGCCCTACAGGCAGATAATATCCAGTTTTTTCCGCGAAAAAATCAAAAGCTCCTGAAACCAGCCAAAATACTTAAGTATCCCTCGGCAAGCAAATGACCGAAAAAATGGCGCAACATGTTCGCCATGCCCTACAGGCAGATAATATCCAGTTTTTTCCGCGAAAAAATCAAAAGCTCCTGAAAGCCAGCCAAAATACGTAAGTATCCCTCGGCAAGCAAATGACCGGAAAAATGGCACAAAATATTCGCAATGCCCTACAGGCAGATAATATCCAGTTTTTTTCCGCGAATAACTCAAAAGCTCCTAAAAGCCAGCCAAAAAAAAAAGTATCCCTCGGTAAGCAAATGACCGGAAAAATGGCGCAAAATGTTCGCAATGCCCTACAGGCAGATAATATCCAGTTTTTTTCGCGAAAAAATCAAAAGCCCCTGAAAGCCAGCCAAAATACGTAAGTATCCCTCGGAAAGCAAATGACCGGAAAAATGACGCAAAATGTTCGCAATGCCCTACAGGCAGATAATATCCAGTTTTCTCCGCGTAAAAATCAAAAGCCCCTGAAATCCAGCCAAAATACGTAGGTATCCCTCATCATGCAAATGACCGGAAAATGGCCAAAATGTTCGCAATGCCCTACAGGCAGATAATATCCAGTTTTTTCCGCGAAAAAATCAAAAGCTCCTGAAAGCCAGCCAGAATACGTAAGTATCCCTCGGCATGCAAATGACCGTAAAAATGGCGCAAAATGTTCGCAATGTCCTACAGGCAGATAATATCCAGTTTTTTCCGCGTAAAAATCAAAAGCCCCTGAAATCCAGCCAAAATACGTAAGTATCCCTCGGAAAGCAAATGACCGGAAAAATGACGCAAAATGTTCGCAATGCCCTACAGGCAGATAATATCCAGTTTTCTCCGCGTAAAAATCAAAAGCCCCTGAAATCCAGCCAAAATACGTAGGTATCCCTCATCATGCAAATGACCGGAAAAATGGCGCAAAATGTTCGCAATGCCCTACAGGCAGATAATATCCAGTTTTTTCCGCGAAAAAATCAAAAGCTCCTGAAAGCCAGCCAGAATACGTAAGTATCCCTCGGCAAGCAAATGACCGTAAAAATGGCGCAAAATGTTCGCAATGTCCTACAGGCAGATAATATCCAGTTTTTTCCGCGAAAAAACCAAAAGCTCCTGAAAGCCAGCCCGAATACGTAAGTATCCCTCGGCAAGCAAAGGACCGGAAAAATGGCGCAAAATGTTCGCAGTGCCCTACAGGCAGATAATATCCAGTTTTTTCCGCGAAAAAATCAAAAGCTCCTGAAAGCCAGCCAAAATACGTAAGTATCCCTCGGAAAGCAAATGACCGGAAAAATGGCGCAAAATGTTTGCAATGCCCTACAGGCAGATAATATCCAGTTTTTTCCGCGAAAAAATCAAAAGCTCCTGAAACCAGCCAAAATACTTAAGTATCCCTCGGCAAGCAAATGACCGAAAAAATGGCGCAACATGTTCGCAATGCCCTACAGGCAGATAATATCCAGTTTTTTCCGCGAAAAAATCAAAAGCTCCTGAAAGCCAGCCAAAATACGTAAGTATCCCTCGGAAAGCAAATGACCGAAAAAATGGCGCAACATGTTCGCAATGCCCTACAGGCAGATAATATCCAGTTTTTTCCGCGAAAAAAATCAAAAGCTCCTGAAAGCCAGCCAAAATACGTAAGAATCCCTCGGCAAGCAAATGACCGGAAAAATGGCGCAACATGTTCGCAATGCCCTACAGGCAGATAATATCCAGTTTTTTCCGCGTAAAAATCAAAAGCCCCTGAAATCCAGCCAAAATACGTAAGTATCCCTCGGAAAGCAAATGACCGGAAAAATGACGCAAAATGTTCGCAATGCCCTACAGGCAGATAATATCCAGTTTTCTCCGCGTAAAAATCAAAAGCCCCTGAAATCCAGCCAAAATACGTAGGTATCCCTCATCATGCAAATGACCGGAAAAATGGCGCAAAATGTTCGCAATGCCCTACAGGCAGATAATATCCAGTTTTTTCCGCGAAAAAATCAAAAGCCCCTGAAAGCCAGCCAAAATACGTAAGTATCCCTCGGAAAGCAAATGACCGGAAAAATGACGCAAAATGTTCGCAATGCCCTACAGGCAGATAATATCCAGTTTTCTCCGCGTAAAAATCAAAAGCCCCTGAAATCCAGCCAAAATACGTAGGTATCCCTCATCATGCAAATGACCGGAAAATGGCCAAAATGTTCGCAATGCCCTACAGGCAGATAATATCCAGTTTTTTCCGCGAAAAAATCAAAAGCTCCTGAAAGCCAGCCAGAATACGTAAGTATCCCTCGGCA
>CAWWDL010000002.1:0-23032 GCA_963942545.1 Oxycera nigricornis | reverse complement strand
CTCGGCCGCTAGGTGCTCCGCACGTTTTTGCGCCTTTTTCGGGTCATTTTGCTCGCAGTTGGATTGTGACATGTTTTTGGCTGCCGTTCGCGGGCTTTTGATTTTTTCGCGGAAATACCTGGATTTTCTCGCCCGCTAGGGTGCTCCGCACGTTTTTGCGCCCTTTTTCGGGTCATTTGCTCGCAGTTGGATTGTGACATGTTTTGGCTGCCGTTCGCGGGCTTTAGATTTTTTCGCGGAAATACCTGGATTTTCTCGCCGCTAGGGTGCTCCGCACGTTTTGCGCCCTTTTTCGGGTCATTTGCTCGCAGTTGGATTGTGACATGTTTTGGCTGCCGTTCGCGGGCTTTTGATTTTTTCGCGGAAATACCTGGATTTTCTCGCCCGCTAGGGTGCTCCGCACGTTTTGCGCCCTTTTTCGGGTCATTTGCTCGCAGTTGGATTGTGACATGTTTTGGCTGCCGTTCGCGGGCTTTTGATTTTTTCGCGGAAATACCTGGATTTTCTCGCCGCTAGGGTGCTCCGCACGTTTTGCGCCCTTTTTCGGGTCATTTGCTCGCAGTTGGATTGTGACATGTTTTGGCTGCCGTTCGCGGGCTTTTGATTTTTTCGCGGAAATACCTGGATTTTCTCGCCCGCTAGGGTGCTCCGCACGTTTTGCGCCCTTTTTCGGGTCATTTGCTCGCAGTTGGATTGTGACATGTTTTGGCTGCCGTTCGCGGGCTTTTGATTTTTTCGCGGAAATACCTGGATTTTCTCGGCCGCTAGGGTGCTCCGCACGTTTTGCGCCCTTTTTCGGGTCATTTGCTCGCAGTTGGATTGTGACATGTTTTGGCTGCCGTTCGCGGGCTTTTGATTTTTTCGCGGAAATACCTGGATTTTCTCGGCCGCTAGGGTGCTCCGCACGTTTTGCGCCCTTTTTCGGGTCATTTGCTCGCAGTTGGATTGTGACATGTTTTGGCTGCCGTTCGCGGGCTTTTGATTTTTTCGCGGAAATACCTGGATTTTCTCGCCCGCTAGGGTGCTCCGCACGTTTTGCGCCCTTTTTCGGGTCATTTGCTCGCAGTTGGATTGTGACATGTTTTGGCTGCCGTTCGCGGGCTTTTGATTTTTTCGCGGAAATACCTGGATTTTCTCGGCCCGCTAGGGTGCTCCGCACGTTTTGCGCCCTTTTTCGGGTCATTTGCTCGCAGTTGGATTGTGACATGTTTTGGCTGCCGTTCGCGGGCTTTTGATTTTTCGCGGAAATACCTGGATTTTCTCGGCCGCTAGGGTGCTCCGCACGTTTTGCGCCCTTTTTCGGGTCATTTGCTCGCAGTTGGATTGTGACATGTTTTGGCTGCCGTTCGCGGGCTTTTGATTTTTTCGCGGAAATACCTGGATTTTCTCGGCCGCTAGGGTGCTCCGCACGTTTTGCGCCCTTTTTCGGGTCATTTGCTCGCAGTTGGATTGTGACATGTTTTGGCTGCCGTTCGCGGGCTTTTGATTTTTTCGCGGAAATACCTGGATTTTCTCGGCCGCTAGGGTGCTCCGCACGTTTTGCGCCCTTTTTCGGGTCATTTGCTCGCAGTTGGATTGTGACATGTTTTGGCTGCCGTTCGCGGGCTTTTGATTTTTTCGCGGAAATACCTGGATTTTCTCGGCCGCTAGGGTGCTCCGCACGTTTTGCGCCCTTTTTCGGGTCATTTGCTCGCAGTTGGATTGTGACATGTTTTGGCTGCCGTTCGCGGGCTTTTGATTTTTTCGCGGAAATACCTGGATTTTCTCGGCCGCTAGGTGCTCCGCACGTTTTGCGCCCTTTTTCGGGTCATTTGCTCGCAGTTGGATTGTGACATGTTTTGGCTGCCGTTCGCGGGCTTTTGATTTTTTCGCGGAAATACCTGGATTTTCTCGGCCCGCTAGGGTGCTCCGCACGTTTTGCGCCCTTTTTCGGGTCATTTGCTCGCAGTTGGATTGTGACATGTTTTGGCTGCCGTTCGCGGGCTTTTGATTTTTTCGCGGAAATACCTGGATTTTCTCGCCGCTAGGGTGCTCCGCACGTTTTGCGCCCTTTTTCGGGTCATTTGCTCGCAGTTGGATTGTGACATGTTTTGGCTGCCGTTCGCGGGCTTTTGATTTTTTCGCGGAAATACCTGGATTTTCTCGCCCGCTAGGGTGCTCCGCACGTTTTGCGCCCTTTTTCGGGTCATTTGCTCGCAGTTGGATTGTGACATGTTTTGGCTGCCGTTCGCGGGCTTTTGATTTTTTCGCGGAAATACCTGGATTTTCTCGCCCGCTAGGGTGCTCCGCACGTTTTGCGCCCTTTTTCGGGTCATTTGCTCGCAGTTGGATTGTGACATGTTTTGGCTGCCGTTCGCGGGCTTTTGATTTTTTCGCGGAAATACCTGGATTTTCTCGCCGCTAGGGTGCTCCGCACGTTTTGCGCCCTTTTTCGGGTCATTTGCTCGCAGTTGGATTGTGACATGTTTTGGCTGCCGTTCGCGGGCTTTTGATTTTTTCGCGGAAATACCTGGATTTTCTCGCCCGCTAGGGTGCTCCGCACGTTTTGCGCCCTTTTTCGGGTCATTTGCTCGCAGTTGGATTGTGACATGTTTTGGCTGCCGTTCGCGGGCTTTTGATTTTTTCGCGGAAATACCTGGATTTTCTCGCCCGCTAGGGTGCTCCGCACGTTTTGCGCCCTTTTTCGGGTCATTTGCTCGCAGTTGGATTGTGACATGTTTTGGCTGCCGTTCGCGGGCTTTTGATTTTTTCGCGGAAATACCTGGATTTTCTCGGCCCGCTAGGGTGCTCCGCACGTTTTGCGCCCTTTTTCGGGTCATTTGCTCGCAGTTGGATTGTGACATGTTTTGGCTGCCGTTCGCGGGCTTTTGATTTTTTCGCGGAAATACCTGGATTTTCTCGGCCGCTAGGGTGCTCCGCACGTTTTGCGCCCTTTTTCGGGTCATTTGCTCGCAGTTGGATTGTGACATGTTTTGGCTGCCGTTCGCGGGCTTTTGATTTTTTCGCGGAAATACCTGGATTTTCTCGGCCGCTAGGGTGCTCCGCACGTTTTGCGCCCTTTTTCGGGTCATTTGCTCGCAGTTGGATTGTGACATGTTTTGGCTGCCGTTCGCGGGCTTTTGATTTTTTTCGCGGAAATACCTGGATTTTCTCGCCCGCTAGGGTGCTCCGCACGTTTTGCGCCCTTTTTCGGGTCATTTGCTCGCAGTTGGATTGTGACATGTTTTGGCTGCCGTTCGCGGGCTTTTGATTTTTTCGCGGAAATACCTGGATTTTCTCGCCCGCTAGGGTGCTCCGCACGTTTTGCGCCCTTTTTCGGGTCATTTGCTCGCAGTTGGATTGTGACATGTTTTGGCTGCCGTTCGCGGGCTTTTGATTTTTTCGCGGAAATACCTGGATTTTCTCGGCCCGCTAGGGTGCTCCGCACGTTTTGCGCCCTTTTTCGGGTCATTTGCTCGCAGTTGGATTGTGACATGTTTTGGCTGCCGTTCGCGGGCTTTTGATTTTTTCGCGGAAATACCTGGATTTTCTCGGCCGCTAGGGTGCTCCGCACGTTTTGCGCCCTTTTTCGGGTCATTTGCTCGCAGTTGGATTGTGACATGTTTTGGCTGCCGTTCGCGGGCTTTTTGATTTTTTCGCGGAAATACCTGGATTTTCTCGCCCGCTAGGGTGCTCCGCACGAGTTTTGCGCCCTTTTTCGGGTCATTTGCTCGCAGTTGGATTGTGACATGTTTTGGCTGCCGTTCGCGGGCTTTTGATTTTTTCGCGGAAATACCTGGATTTTCTCGCCGCTAGGGTGCTCCGCACGTTTTGCGCCCTTTTTCGGGTCATTTGCTCGCAGTTGGATTGTGACCATGGTTTTGGCTGCCGTTCGCGGGCTTTTGATTTTTTCGCGGAAATACCTGGATTTTCTCGCCCGCTAGGGTGCTCCGCACGTTTTGCGCCCTTTTTCGGGTCATTTGCTCGCAGTTGGATTGTGACATGTTTTGGCTGCCGTTCGCGGGCTTTTGATTTTTTCGCGGAAATACCTGGATTTTCTCGGCCCGCTAGGGTGCTCCGCACGTTTTGCGCCCTTTTTCGGGTCATTTGCTCGCAGTTGGATTGTGACATGTTTTGGCTGCCGTTCGCGGGCTTTTGATTTTTTCGCGGAAATACCTGGATTTTCTCGCCGCTAGGGTGCTCCGCACGTTTTGCGCCCTTTTTCGGGTCATTTGCTCGCAGTTGGATTGTGACATGTTTTGGCTGCCGTTCGCGGGCTTTTGATTTTTTCGCGGAAATACCTGGATTTTCTCGCCCGCTAGGGTGCTCCGCACGTTTTGCGCCCTTTTCGGGTCATTTGCTCGCAGTTGGATTGTGACATGTTTTGGCTGCCGTTCGCGGGCTTTTGATTTTTTCGCGGAAATACCTGGATTTTCTCGGCCGCTAGGGTGCTCCGCACGTTTTGCGCCCTTTTTCGGGTCATTTGCTCGCAGTTGGATTGTGACATGTTTTGGCTGCCGTTCGCGGGCTTTTGATTTTTTCGCGGAAATACCTGGATTTTCTCGCCCGCTAGGGTGCTCCGCACGTTTTGCGCCCTTTTTCGGGTCATTTGCTCGCAGTTGGATTGTGACATGTTTTGGCTGCCGTTCGCGGGCTTTTGATTTTTTCGCGGAAATACCTGGATTTTCTCGCCGCTAGGGTGCTCCGCACGTTTTGCGCCCTTTTTCGGGTCATTTGCTCGCAGTTGGATTGTGACATGTTTTGGCTGCCGTTCGCGGGCTTTTGATTTTTTCGCGGAAATACCTGGATTTTCTCGCCCGCTAGGGTGCTCCGCACGTTTTGCGCCCTTTTTCGGGTCATTTGCTCGCAGTTGGATTGTGACATGTTTTGGCTGCCGTTCGCGGGCTTTTGATTTTTTCGCGGAAATACCTGGATTTTCTCGCCGCTAGGGTGCTCCGCACGTTTTGCGCCCTTTTTCGGGTCATTTGCTCGCAGTTGGATTGTGACATGTTTTGGCTGCCGTTCGCGGGCTTTTGATTTTGGAAATACCTGGATTTTCTCGCCCGCTAGGGTGCTCCGCACGTTTTGCGGCCCTTTTTCGGGTCATTTGCTCGCAGTTGGATTGTGACATGTTTTGGCTGCCGTTCGCGGGCTTTTGATTTTTTCGCGGAAATACCTGGATTTTCTCGGCCGCTAGGGTGCTCCGCACGTTTTGCGCCCTTTTTTCGGGTCATTTGCTCGCAGTTGGTTGGATTGTGACATGTTTTGGGCTGCCGTTCGCGGGCTTTTGATTTTTCGCGGAAATACCTGGATTTTCTCGGCCGCTAGGGTGCTCCGCACGTTTTGCGCCCTTTTTCGGGTCATTTGCTCGCAGTTGGATTGTGACATGTTTTGGCTGCCGTTCGCGGGCTTTTGATTTTTTCGCGGAAATACCTGGATTTTTCTCGGCCGCTAGGGTGCTCCGCACGTTTTGCGCCCTTTTTCGGGTCATTTGCTCGCAGTTGGATTGTGACATGTTTTGGCTGCCGTTCGCGGGCTTTTGATTTTTTCGCGGAAATACCTGGATTTTCTCGCCCGCTAGGGTGCTCCGCACGTTTTGCGCCCTTTTTCGGGTCATTTGCTCGCAGTTGGATTGTGACATGTTTTGGCTGCCGTTCGCGGGCTTTTGATTTTTTCGCGGAAATACCTGGATTTTCTCGGCCGCTAGGGTGCTCCGCACGTTTTGCGCCCTTTTTCGGGTCATTTGCTCGCAGTTGGATTGTGACATGTTTTGGCTGCCGTTCGCGGGCTTTTGATTTTTTCGCGGAAATACCTGGATTTTCTCGGCCGCTAGGGTGCTCCGCACGTTTTGCGCCCTTTTTCGGGTCATTTGCTCGCAGTTGGATTGTGACATGTTTTGGCTGCCGTTCGCGGGCTTTGATTTTTTCGCGGAAATACCTGGATTTTCTCGGCCCGCTAGGGTGCTCCGCACGTTTTGCGCCCTTTTTCGGGTCATTTGCTCGCAGTTGGATTGTGACATGTTTTGGCTGCCGTTCGCGGGCTTTTGATTTTTTCGCGGAAATACCTGGATTTTCTCGCCCGCTAGGGTGCTCCGCACGTTTTGCGCCCTTTTTCGGGTCATTTGCTCGCAGTTGGATTGTGACATGTTTTGGCTGCCGTTCGCGGGCTTTTGATTTTTTCGCGGAAATACCTGGATTTTCTAGGCCGCTAGGGTGCTCCGCACGTTTTGCGCCCTTTTTCGGGTCATTTGCTCGCAGTTGGATTGTGACATGTTTTGGCTGCCGTTCGCGGGCTTTTGATTTTTTCGCGGAAATACCTGGATTTTCTCGCCCGCTAGGGTGCTCCGCACGTTTTGCGCCCTTTTTCGGGTCATTTGCTCGCAGTTGGATTGTGACATGTTTTGGCTGCCGTTCGCGGGCTTTTGATTTTTTCGCGGAAATACCTGGATTTTCTCGGCCGCTAGGGTGCTCCGCACGTTTTGCGCCCTTTTTCGGGTCATTTGCTCGCAGTTGGATTGTGACATGTTTTGGCTGCCGTTCGCGGGCTTTTGATTTTTTCGCGGAAATACCTGGATTTTCTCGGCCGCTAGGGTGCTCCGCACGTTTTGCGCCCTTTTTCGGGTCATTTGCTCGCAGTTGGATTGTGACATGTTTTGGCTGCCGTTCGCGGGCTTTTGATTTTTTCGCGGAAATACCTGGATTTTCTCGGCCGCTAGGGTGCTCCGCACGTTTTGCGCCCTTTTTCGGGTCATTTGCTCGCAGTTGGATTGTGACATGTTTTGGCTGCCGTTCGCGGGCTTTTGATTTTTTCGCGGAAATACCTGGATTTTCTCGCCCGCTAGGGTGCTCCGCACGTTTTGCGCCCTTTTTCGGGTCATTTGCTCGCAGTTGGATTGTGACATGTTTTGGCTGCCGTTCGCGGGCTTTTGATTTTTTCGCGGAAATACCTGGATTTTCTCGGCCGCTAGGGTGCTCCGCACGTTTTGCGCCCTTTTTCGGGTCATTTGCTCGCAGTTGGATTGTGACATGTTTTGGCTGCCGTTCGCGGGCTTTTGATTTTTTCGCGGAAATACCTGGATTTTCTCGGCCGCTAGGGTGCTCCGCACGTTTTGCGCCCTTTTTCGGGTCATTTGCTCGCAGTTGGATTGTGACATGTTTTGGCTGCCGTTCGCGGGCTTTTGATTTTTTCGCGGAAATACCTGGATTTTCTCGCCCGCTAGGGTGCTCCGCACGTTTTGCGCCCTTTTTCGGGTCATTTGCTCGCAGTTGGATTGTGACATGTTTTGGCTGCCGTTCGCGGGCTTTTGATTTTTTCGCGGAAATACCTGGATTTTCTCGGCCGCTAGGGTGCTCCGCACGTTTTGCGCCCTTTTTCGGGTCATTTGCTCGCAGTTGGATTGTGACATGTTTTGGCTGCCGTTCGCGGGCTTTTGATTTTTTCGCGGAAATACCTGGATTTTCTCGCCCGCTAGGGTGCTCCGCACGTTTTGCGCCCTTTTTCGGGTCATTTGCTCGCAGTTGGATTGTGACATGTTTTGGCTGCCGTTCGCGGGCTTTTGATTTTTTCGCGGAAATACCTGGATTTTCTCGGCCGCTAGGGTGCTCCGCACGTTTTGCGCCCTTTTTCGGGTCATTTGCTCGCAGTTGGATTGTGACATGTTTTGGCTGCCGTTCGCGGGCTTTTGATTTTTTCGCGGAAATACCTGGATTTTCTCGCCCGCTAGGGTGCTCCGCACGTTTTGCGCCCTTTTTCGGGTCATTTGCTCGCAGTTGGATTGTGACATGTTTTGGCTGCCGTTCGCGGGCTTTTGATTTTTTCGCGGAAATACCTGGATTTTCTCGGCCGCTAGGGTGCTCCGCACGTTTTGCGCCCTTTTTCGGGTCATTTGCTCGCAGTTGGATTGTGACATGTTTTGGCTGCCGTTCGCGGGCTTTTGATTTTTTCGCGGAAATACCTGGATTTTCTCGGCCGCTAGGGTGCTCCGCACGTTTTGCGCCCTTTTTCGGGTCATTTGCTCGCAGTTGGATTGTGACATGTTTTGGCTGCCGTTCGCGGGCTTTTGATTTTTTCGCGGAAATACCTGGATTTTCTCGCCCGCTAGGGTGCTCCGCACGTTTTGCGCCCTTTTTCGGGTCATTTGCTCGCAGTTGGATTGTGACATGTTTTGGCTGCCGTTCGCGGGCTTTTGATTTTTTCGCGGAAATACCTGGATTTTCTCGGCCGCTAGGGTGCTCCGCACGTTTTGCGCCCTTTTTCGGGTCATTTGCTCGCAGTTGGATTGTGACATGTTTTGGCTGCCGTTCGCGGGCTTTTGATTTTTTCGCGGAAATACCTGGATTTTCTCGCCCGCTAGGGTGCTCCGCACGTTTTGCGCCCTTTTTCGGGTCATTTGCTCGCAGTTGGATTGTGACATGTTTTGGCTGCCGTTCGCGGGCTTTTGATTTTTTCGCGGAAATACCTGGATTTTCTCGGCCGCTAGGGTGCTCCGCACGTTTTGCGCCCTTTTTCGGGTC
Organism: Oxycera nigricornis; assembly: GCA_963942545.1. Taxonomy (NCBI): domain Eukaryota; kingdom Metazoa; phylum Arthropoda; class Insecta; order Diptera; family Stratiomyidae; genus Oxycera; species Oxycera nigricornis. The sequence continues at coordinate 14,540 of CAWWDL010000002.1, read as the reverse complement.
ATTTGCTCGCAGTTGGATTGTGACATGTTTTGGCTGCCGTTCGCGGGCTTTTGATTTTTTCGCGGAAATACCTGGATTTTCTCGCCCGCTAGGGTGCTCCGCACGTTTTGCGCCCTTTTTCGGGTCATTTGCTCGCAGTTGGATTGTGACATGTTTTGGCTGCCGTTCGCGGGCTTTTGATTTTTTCGCGGAAATACCTGGATTTTCTCGGCCGCTAGGGTGCTCCGCACGTTTTGCGCCCTTTTTCGGGTCATTTGCTCGCAGTTGGATTGTGACATGTTTTGGCTGCCGTTCGCGGGCTTTTGATTTTTTCGCGGAAATACCTGGATTTTCTCGCCCGCTAGGGTGCTCCGCACGTTTTGCGCCCTTTTTCGGGTCATTTGCTCGCAGTTGGATTGTGACATGTTTTGGCTGCCGTTCGCGGGCTTTTGATTTTTTCGCGGAAATACCTGGATTTTCTCGGCCGCTAGGGTGCTCCGCACGTTTTGCGCCCTTTTTCGGGTCATTTTGTAGTGGATCTACACATATCTACACAATCAATCAGCATTTTACTATAAACTAAACCCACAAATTAATAATCAATGAGCAATCGTAGAATATACAAATGCATAACTTGCGATCACTTTGTAATGCTCACTTTGCATACTCGTTTCGCATTACACTCACACGAAAGTTAATTCATGTTGTCACTAAAAATAGACATATGAACGAATGTTTATACTAACCCATTGCGATCGCTCTAGACGAAGCGGCGCCTAGCATTGGCATGTGTAATGTACACACAAAGTACGAAACCTGAGTAGTCATTACTCATGGACTATTATGAGTGTTGCATATTACTCATGGACTATTATGAGTGTTACATTTCACTCATGGACTATTATGAGTGTTGCATTTTTAAATTGGGTCATATGGAAAAGTGCTGATCGATATTTTGATTGGTAGAATGAATTTACCATATTCAATTCTTCCAGTTTTAGAGTAGGGATTATGTATTAAGTAGAATAAAATATTAGAGTAGGGATTATATGTTAAGTTGTAAAAAGTGTATAAAAGGAAAGTGTACAAAAGAAATATAGTCATAGTCTTACTTTTGACTCGTTTTTAATTATCTACTATTGCCGTAGTTTGGCAATACGCTCGAGCCGTAACTTGGCTTTAGAAGCGCTACAATTAAAGCGTAAGCAGTCGCTAAAAGTAAAACAGAATAAAAATATCGGCTAGCTTGGATCTTGAATCCTGCGCCAGATATGTGGCAATTAACTTGCCGGTAGGTACTTCAATTTAACCCTGTTCCCTCACTAAAAGTGCGCTATTCCTATACAGCGCTAAATCCCGGATCACACTTGAGGAATACAAGATCCGGCGTTCGGCGTCCTACACCGAGAAGGCATCTACTGCGACGAACTATCATTTAAATGCAAATCTTTTACATGGCGATCCTGCAACCGACGATCCTGCAACCGACGATCCAGTAAACTTCGAACATCTGAAGGATGATATACCACAGTATACGGAAGACCTTGAAGACGGTGAAATAGCCAATATAACAACAGATGAAGAGTTCCACAAGGCATTTGAAAGATGTCTGATACGAGCACAAAAAACACCAGCGGCAACCTTACACGACGAGTATGAGCTTAGTCCAAATCTACGAGCTCCACCATATAAGCCATCATCGCTACCTGGTCCACGTCCAAGGAAAATAGAGGACTTCGTGAAACGAAGTGGAATAGATGAGCCACGTATAAATAAAATAAAACGTCGACAACGTGGAGGACGCAGATACAAAGAAAGGCGTGAAAAAGCTATACTTCACAGGCTAATACATATTTCGGCCAAGGAACAAAGGAGGCAATTTACGGAGCGGCTAAACAAACTTAAAGAAAAAAAAAATTGTATAAATAATTAAATTGTATCAGATATATATTAACTTCTTTAAACTATGGGAAATAATTGCAGTACTCAGGCTAATATTTTTATTGAATACAAACAAACAATAAGTACAACAATTGTTTTCTTAATAATAATGGCGTGCCTATATCTTTATAATAATAGTCAAAAAAGGTATGCAAGGAAGATAGTAGATAGGAATATCGGATTAGGACGAAACAATGTATAGCTGAAAGAAATTCTAATTGTCCTCACAGATGTCGGTGGAGAAGATAAAACAGATATTGTCTGAATTACAAAATAATTTAATAAATTTAAAGAAAACAAAGACCTATACGGTCAAAACTCTTAAAGAGAAATTAGAATACGCAATCGATGCAGAAACTGTAGGTAAAAACCTTTTTAACGACATTAAGGAAGGCAATGAGATAGAACTAAAATCGACATTTTCATCAGTTTGTAGAAACCTAATTACAAACCTGATACAACGGCTGAACGCTGCAAACATATTGGTAAAAATTGAAGACAATATCATCTACACAGAGATGGCAGAATTTAACATAGAAAGTGCAATCAAAATTATACCCACATTTGATGGGAAGTTCGCTGAACTAGAGACATTTTTAACTATAATCAAATTAATAGAAAAAAAATTATCGGCAGAAGGTAAAATAGAGTTGCTGAATCTAGTTCTACACATTAAACTCAACACAAATGTGAGAACAGCAATAAACATTTCATCAATTACTAGTATCAATAATTTAGAAACAGAGCTACGACTCAGGTACAAAAATAATAAAACAGTACCCCAAATACATACACAGCTCGCAGGCATAACCCAGAAACGCATGCCCATAACGGCATACAAAGACAAAATATTATCTTTAATAAGTGATTTAAACCAATTACAAATTGGCACGTTAGGTGCAGATGTAAACCAAGCTGCTAAACAAGCAATACAGAGCATAAACGACACATATGCTCTTACTATATTCAAGAATGGTCTAAACGATCAAATTAGGGACACTGTGTTCGCAGCACGACCACAGACTTTCAGTGAAGCTATCACATTGGCCACTGAAATTGAGAACAATGAATCTCAACCTTCAACAATTATGTACGTAAATAAAAATAACAAGTACAATAATTTTAATGCCAGAAGACATAATAACCACAATGGTTATTATAATAGAAATGACAATCGTGGAAGTTCCAATCACCCACGCAATAATTTTAATAATAACTCCTATAGGACATATAATAGATACAATGATAGGAATTCTAATCCTACCAGAAATTTTAATAGAAATAAATTTGATAATAATACAGGAAGATATAATAACAATAATAACAGATACAACACTAGAAGGGTAAAATTGATAAACAACCAGGGAAACGTGACAAGTTCCCGAGAGGAATTAGGCAACCTCCCGGAAGAAGCATAGTTTTTGAAGCCGAAACAAAAAACAGTAATAAATACACTCTAGAGAATAAGGTATACAGAATAACGGGTATGAGCACAAACTATATAAAAATATTTAACAAAAATGAACATAGATATCTACAACTATTAATAGATACTGGAGCCGACATCTCCATATACAAAAGTAATAATTTAAGTTCATATGATATACAAGCACAAAACAGGTGCAAACTCACGGGCATAACAAACGAAACTACAATGTCACTCGGAACTATCAAACTAAAATTCAACATTGAAGATATCATTATATCAAATACATTTCATGCGGTAGATGAGAAATTCCCTATCGAAACTGATGGCATTATAGGACGAGACATGCTAATCAAGTATATGTGCAAAATTGACTACGAAACGTATACCATATCCTTCAGTACACAAGACAGAGATATAGTGTTACCAATGTACACTACAAAAGCTAACATGGCACACATAACTATTCCCGCAAGAACAGAAGCGATAATACCCATAGACGTAGACAGATCGGAAGACAGCATAATACTAAACAAAGAAATCGAAAAAGGGATATTCTTAAGCAATTGCATAATTCCAGCGAAAGGTATATGTCATGTGAAAATACTCAATACTAACGAACATGACATAACTCTGAAAAACTTTCAAACAGAGGTAGAACCACTGAGGAATTATGACGTATTAAAGACAACTCGGAAATTTGACAAAAAACGATTAGACGAGCTATTAAACGTAATTAATACCAACAGTCTCGATGAACAAGCAAACAAGAGTTTGCAAGAAATTATAATGGAATACCAAGACGTTTTCCATCTGGAAGGTGAATACCTCACAAAAAATAATTTCTACCAACAAAAACTGAACACTTGCGACGAAAACCCAGTCTACATAAAAAATTATAGATTACCGCAAACTCAGAATGAAGAAATTCTTAGGCAAGTACGGGAACTAAAAGATAATGATATTATCGAACAATCCACAAGCCCGTACAACTCTCCATTATTAGTGGTACCTAAGAAAAGCTCGGATGACACCAAGAAGTGGAGATTAGTCGTTGATTTCAGAAAACTGAACGACAAACTGGTGAACGATAAATTTCCTTTGACAAGGTTAGAAGACGTCCTAGACAAACTAGGTAGGGCAAAGTACTTTTCAACCTTAGATATGACTAGTTCGTTCCACCAGATTGAACTGGAAAAAGAATCAAGACATTTAACCGCTTTTTCCACCAATGATGGACACTATCAATTCAAAAGATTACCTTTTGGATTGAAAATATCATCAAACAGCTTCCAAAGGATGCTCACTATTGCCTTAACTGGTCTAAGTGACTCAGCATTCTTATACGTAGACGACGTCATGGTTTTCGGATGTAGCATGAAACATCATAATGAAAATTTAAGAACAGTTTTACAGAGACTTCGTAAGTACAATTTGAAGTTAAATGCAAATAAATGCAAATTTTTAAAATCAGAAGTAGTGTATTTAGGACACCTTATTACAGCAGATGGTATAAGAACAGACCCTGCTAAGCATGAAGTAATTAAAAATTATCCCATCCCAAAGACCGCGGATGACGTGCGAAGATTCGTAGCTTTCTGCAACTATTATCGACGCTTCATACCAAACTTTGCAGAAACGGCAAAGAGTTTGAACTCTCTTTTAAAGAAAAAAGCACCGTTTGTTTGGGAAGAAGAACAGCAAAAAGCATACGAACTTTTAAAACGCAAACTGATTTCACCTCCTATACTACAATACCCAGATTTTGAAAGACCCTTCATACTTACTACAGATGCGTCAAATTTCGCACTAGGTGCTATACTATCGCAAGGAGAAATTGGTGCAGATCTACCAATCTCGTACGCGAGCAAATCCTTAAATAAGCACGAATTGAATAAACCTATCATAGAAAAGGAACTATTGGCGATACATTGGGGCATAAACTTTTTTAGGCCATATTTATATGGACGGAAGTTTATAGTCGTATCAGACCACAGACCTTTGGTATCATTGTTTACACATAAAAATCCATCTTCAAAACTTACTAGAATACGTCTAGATTTATCGGACTACGATTTCGAGATCATATACAAAAAGGGTAATATAAATACAAATGCGGATGCGCTGTCAAGAATACAAATGAACACTGAAATGCTAAAATCCATGATACCTCCGACAAACGATGAAAATATTAGCAAAAAATTATTGGCGATAACAAGAAGTAAAACGAAAAAGGTACAAAGTGAAAATAAAAATACAGAAATCGACAAGCAAAGTGGCAACCAAAACGAAGAGATTGATCACCTCCATGCGTTTGATTGCACTTCTTTGTCAGATATTAAAGGGGCGATGAAACTGAAATTTTATATGCTAGCTAGCAAGAAATACAAGAGAGATGATATATCTATAACTAAAGAGAAAGATTTTATAGTAGTGCGCTACAGTGATAAAGTTGTTGAGAAACCAGTTTCCTTCAACGATAAGCTGAAAGTTCATGATAACAACAACGATAATTCATACACGAAATTAGTTTCTGTCATGAAGAAGTTGTTAATATATTCAAAGAACAATAGCATAAATGCACTATCTTTATCCTCTAATGATGATATATTCAGGTACGTACCGAGAAATGAATTCAAGAAATTATTTAATGCGTTGCAACGAGAAGAAAGTTATAAGTTAAAAATATTAATATACAGACCGCCCATAAGAATTCAAGACGTCAAAAAGCAAAATGAATTAATTATTGAGTACCACAATTCGCCACATGGAGGACACATAGGAGTACATAAAACATTGCTAAAATTGAAACAGAGATACTGTTGGAAGGATATGAAGAAAATGGTCAAAAAACATATAAACCAATGTGAAAAGTGCAAAATGAATAAAATAACTAAGCACACCAAAGAGAAAATGATAAAAACCGAGACTCCATCTACTAGCTTCGAGATCGTAAGCGCAGACATTGTTGGCCCGTTGAGAATTTCCAACAACTACAGATACATTCTCACTATTCAGTGCGAATTAACGAAATTTATAACTGCCATACCCATAGAGACTAAGGATGCTACCACAGTAGCAAAAGCTATAGTAAATAAATTTATCTTATTATACGGTCATTTCAAGATTCTAAAAACGGACTTAGGGACAGAATTTACAAACAGTCTAATGAAAGAAGTATGCGAGTTACTACATATAAAACAAATATTTTCAACCCCTTACCATCATGAGTCGTTAGGTGTAATAGAAAGGAACCACCGCGTATTAAACGAATACTTACTGTCCTTCGTTGATAACAACAACTGGGACGAATGGATACCTTTCTATACATTTTCATACAATACAACTCCACACATTGACACAAATTATACACCTTACGAACTAGTATTCGGCAAACTATCCTATTTACCAAATGACATTTTAAGCGATTCAGAAGAAATATACAATTTAGAGAATTACAGAAATGAATTAAAAATTAGATTAAAAATGTCTCTAACAAAAGCAAAGGACTTAATTGAAAAAGCTAAAATGATTAGAACAAATAAAGAATGTTATTCAAAACCATTAAACATAGAAATAGACGATCTTGTTTTATTAAAAGTAGAGAACAGAAGAAAACATGAGAAACCGTATAAAGGTCCATTTAAAGTACTAAGTAAAAATAATGTAAATACACTATTGGAAATAGATAATAAGAAAAAATGGATACACAATAATAGACTTAAGATTTTCAAAAAAAAAAAAAAAGGGGAATAACAATGAATAAAAATATAATATAAGACATGTAAAAATACCTAAAATAAGTCTCGAGTTTGTACCCAAACTCTCACCTCAAAAGGTTAAGGGTGTAGTGGATCTACACATATCTACACAATCAATCAGCATTTTACTATAAACTAAACCCACAAATTAATAATCAATGAGCAATCGTAGAATATACAAATGCATAACTTGCGATCACTTTGTAATGCTCACTTTGCATACTCGTTTCGCATTACACTCACACGAAAGTTAATTCATGTTGTCACTAAAAATAGACATATGAACGAATGTTTATACTAACCCATTGCGATCGCTCTAGACGAAGCGGCGCCTAGCATTGGCATGTGTAATGTACACACAAAGTACGAAACCTGAGTAGTCATTACTCATGGACTATTATGAGTGTTGCATATTACTCATGGACTATTATGAGTGTTACATTTCACTCATGGACTATTATGAGTGTTGCATTTTTAAATTGGGTCATATGGAAAAGTGCTGATCGATATTTTGATTGGTAGAATGAATTTACCATATTCAATTCTTCCAGTTTTAGAGTAGGGATTATGTATTAAGTAGAATAAAATATTAGAGTAGGGATTATATGTTAAGTTGTAAAAAGTGTATAAAAGGAAAGTGTACAAAAGAAATATAGTCATAGTCTTACTTTTGACTCGTTTTTAATTATCTACTATTGCCGTAGTTTGGCAATACGCTCGAGCCGTAACTTGGCTTTAGAAGCGCTACAATTAAAGCGTAAGCAGTCGCTAAAAGTAAAACAGAATAAAAATATCGGCTAGCTTGGATCTTGAATCCTGCGCCAGATATGTGGCAATTAACTTGCCGGTAGGTACTTCAATTTAACCCTGTTCCCTCACTAAAAGTGCGCTATTCCTATACAGCGCTAAATCCCGGATCACACTTGAGGAATACAAGATCCGGCGTTCGGCGTCCTACACCGAGAAGGCATCTACTGCGACGAACTATCATTTAAATGCAAATCTTTTACAATTTGCTCGCAGTTGGATTGTGACATGTTTTGGCTGCCGTTCGCGGGCTTTTGATTTTTTCGCGGAAATACCTGGATTTTCTCGGCCGCTAGGGTGCTCCGCACGTTTTGCGCCCTTTTTCGGGTCATTTGCTCGCAGTTGGATTGTGACATGTTTTGGCTGCCGTTCGCGGGCTTTTGATTTTTTCGCGGAAATACCTGGATTTTCTCGCCCGCTAGGGTGCTCCGCACGTTTTGCGCCCTTTTTCGGGTCATTTGCTCGCAGTTGGATTGTGACATGTTTTGGCTGCCGTTCGCGGGCTTTTGATTTTTTCGCGGAAATACCTGGATTTTCTCGGCCGCTAGGGTGCTCCGCACGTTTTGCGCCCTTTTTCGGGTCATTTGCTCGCAGTTGGATTGTGACATGTTTTGGCTGCCGTTCGCGGGCTTTTGATTTTTTCGCGGAAATACCTGGATTTTCTCGCCCGCTAGGGTGCTCCGCACGTTTTGCGCCCTTTTTCGGGTCATTTGCTCGCAGTTGGATTGTGACATGTTTTGGCTGCCGTTCGCGGGCTTTTGATTTTTTCGCGGAAATACCTGGATTTTCTCGGCCGCTAGGGTGCTCCGCACGTTTTGCGCCCTTTTTCGGGTCATTTGCTCGCAGTTGGATTGTGACATGTTTTGGCTGCCGTTCGCGGGCTTTTGATTTTTTCGCGGAAATACCTGGATTTTCTCGGCCGCTAGGGTGCTCCGCACGTTTTGCGCCCTTTTTCGGGTCATTTGCTCGCAGTTGGATTGTGACATGTTTTGGCTGCCGTTCGCGGGCTTTTGATTTTTTCGCGGAAATACCTGGATTTTCTCGCCCGCTAGGGTGCTCCGCACGTTTTGCGCCCTTTTTCGGGTCATTTGCTCGCAGTTGGATTGTGACATGTTTTGGCTGCCGTTCGCGGGCTTTTGATTTTTTCGCGGAAATACCTGGATTTTCTCGGCCGCTAGGGTGCTCCGCACGTTTTGCGCCCTTTTTCGGGTCATTTGCTCGCAGTTGGATTGTGACATGTTTTGGCTGCCGTTCGCGGGCTTTTGATTTTTTCGCGGAAATACCTGGATTTTCTCGGCCGCTAGGGTGCTCCGCACGTTTTGCGCCCTTTTTCGGGTCATTTGCTCGCAGTTGGATTGTGACATGTTTTGGCTGCCGTTCGCGGGCTTTTGATTTTTTCGCGGAAATACCTGGATTTTCTCGCCCGCTAGGGTGCTCCGCACGTTTTGCGCCCTTTTTCGGGTCATTTGCTCGCAGTTGGATTGTGACATGTTTTGGCTGCCGTTCGCGGGCTTTTGATTTTTCGCGGAAATACCTGGATTTTCTCGGCCGCTAGGGTGCTCCGCACGTTTTGCGCCCTTTTTCGGGTCATTTGCTCGCAGTTGGATTGTGACATGTTTTGGCCGCCGTTCGCGGGCTTTTGATTTTTTCGCGGAAATACCTGGATTTTCTCGCCCGCTAGGGTGCTCCGCACGTTTTGCGCCCTTTTTCGGGTCATTTGCTCGCAGTTGGATTGTGACATGTTTTGGCTGCCGTTCGCGGGCTTTTGATTTTTTCGCGGAAATACCTGGATTTTCTCGGCCGCTAGGGTGCTCCGCACGTTTTGCGCCCTTTTTCGGGTCATTTGCTCGCAGTTGGATTGTGACATGTTTTGGCTGCCGTTCGCGGGCTTTTGATTTTTTCGCGGAAATACCTGGATTTTCTCGCCCGCTAGGGTGCTCCGCACGTTTTGCGCCCTTTTTCGGGTCATTTGCTCGCAGTTGGATTGTGACATGTTTTGGCTGCCGTTCGCGGGCTTTTGATTTTTTCGCGGAAATACCTGGATTTTCTCGGCCGCTAGGGTGCTCCGCACGTTTTGCGCCCTTTTTCGGGTCATTTGCTCGCAGTTGGATTGTGACATGTTTTGGCTGCCGTTCGCGGGCTTTTGATTTTTTCGCGGAAATACCTGGATTTTCTCGGCCGCTAGGGTGCTCCGCACGTTTTGCGCCCTTTTTCGGGTCATTTGCTCGCAGTTGGATTGTGACATGTTTTGGCTGCCGTTCGCGGGCTTTTGATTTTTTCGCGGAAATACCTGGATTTTCTCGCCCGCTAGGGTGCTCCGCACGTTTTGCGCCCTTTTTCGGGTCATTTGCTCGCAGTTGGATTGTGACATGTTTTGGCTGCCGTTCGCGGGCTTTTGATTTTTTCGCGGAAATACCTGGATTTTCTCGCCCGCTAGGGTGCTCCGCACGTTTTGCGCCCTTTTTCGGGTCATTTGCTCGCAGTTGGATTGTGACATGTTTTGGCTGCCGTTCGCGGGCTTTTGATTTTTTCGCGGAAATACCTTGATTTTCTCGGCCGCTAGGGTGCTCCGCACGTTTTGCGCCCTTTTTCGGGTCATTTGCTCGCAGTTGGATTGTGACATGTTTTGGCTGCCGTTCGCGGGCTTTTGATTTTTTCGCGGAAATACCTGGATTTTCTCGGCCGCTAGGGTGCTCCGCACGTTTTGCGCCCTTTTTCGGGTCATTTGCTCGCAGTTGGATTGTGACATGTTTTGGCTGCCGTTCGCGGGCTTTTGATTTTTTCGCGGAAATACCTGGATTTTCTCGGCCGCTAGGGTGCTCCGCACGTTTTGCGCCCTTTTTCGGGTCATTTGCTCGCAGTTGGATTGTGACATGTTTTGGCTGCCGTTCGCGGGCTTTTGATTTTTTCGCGGAAATACCTTGATTTTCTCGGCCGCTAGGGTGCTCCGCACGTTTTGCGCCCTTTTTCGGGTCATTTGCTCGCAGTTGGATTGTGACATGTTTTGGCTGCCGTTCGCGGGCTTTTGATTTTTTCGCGGAAATACCTAGATTTTCTCGGCCGCTAGGGTGCTCCGCACGTTTTGCGCCCTTTTTCGGGTCATTTGCTCGCAGTTGGATTGTGACATGTTTTGGCTGCCGTTCGCGGGCTTTTGATTTTTTCGCGGAAATACCTGGATTTTCTCGCCCGCTAGGGTGCTCCGCACGTTTTGCGCCCTTTTTCGGGTCATTTGCTCGCAGTTGGATTGTGACATGTTTTGGCTGCCGTTCGCGGGCTTTTGATTTTTTCGCGGAAATACCTGGATTTTCTCGCCGCTAGGGTGCTCCGCACGTTTTGCGCCCTTTTTCGGGTCATTTGCTCGCAGTTGGATTGTGACATGTTTTGGCTGCCGTTCGCGGGCTTTTGATTTTTTCGCGGAAATACCTGGATTTTCTCGGCCGCTAGGGTGCTCCGCACGTTTTGCGCCCTTTTTCGGGTCATTTGCTCGCAGTTGGATTGTGACATGTTTTGGCTGCCGTTCGCGGGCTTTTGATTTTTTCGCGGAAATACCTGGATTTTCTCGCCCGCTAGGGTGCTCCGCACGTTTTGCGCCCTTTTTCGGGTCATTTGCTCGCAGTTGGATTGTGACATGTTTTGGCTGCCGTTCGCGGGCTTTTGATTTTTTCGCGGAAATACCTGGATTTTCTCGGCCGCTAGGGTGCTCCGCACGTTTTGCGCCCTTTTTCGGGTCATTTGCTCGCAGTTGGATTGTGACATGTTTTGGCTGCCGTTCGCGGGCTTTTGATTTTTTCGCGGAAATACCTGGATTTTCTCGCCCGCTAGGGTGCTCCGCACGTTTTGCGCCCTTTTTCGGGTCATTTGCTCGCAGTTGGATTGTGACATGTTTTGGCTGCCGTTCGCGGGCTTTTGATTTTTTCGCGGAAATACCTGGATTTTCTCGGCCGCTAGGGTGCTCCGCACGTTTTGCGCCCTTTTTCGGGTCATTTGCTCGCAGTTGGATTGTGACATGTTTTGGCTGCCGTTCGCGGGCTTTTGATTTTTTCGCGGAAATACCTGGATTTTCTCGCCCGCTAGGGTGCTCCGCACGTTTTGCGCCCTTTTTCGGGTCATTTGCTCGCAGTTGGATTGTGACATGTTTTGGCTGCCGTTCGCGGGCTTTTGATTTTTTCGCGGAAATACCTGGATTTTCTCGCCCGCTAGGGTGCTCCGCACGTTTTGCGCCCTTTTTCGGGTCATTTGCTCGCAGTTGGATTGTGACATGTTTTGGCTGCCGTTCGCGGGCTTTTGATTTTTTCGCGGAAATACCTGGATTTTCTCGCCCGCTAGGGTGCTCCGCACGTTTTGCGCCCTTTTTCGGGTCATTTGCTCGCAGTTGGATTGTGACATGTTTTGGCTGCCGTTCGCGGGCTTTTGATTTTTTCGCGGAAATACCTGGATTTTCTCGCCCGCTAGGGTGCTCCGCACGTTTTGCGCCCTTTTTCGGGTCATTTGCTCGCAGTTGGATTGTGACATGTTTTGGCTGCCGTTCGCGGGCTTTTGATTTTTTCGCGGAAATACCTGGATTTTCTCGGCCGCTAGGGTGCTCCGCACGTTTTGCGCCCTTTTTCGGGTCATTTGCTCGCAGTTGGATTGTGACATGTTTTGGCTGCCGTTCGCGGGCTTTTGATTTTTTCGCGGAAATACCTGGATTTTCTCGCCGCTAGGGTGCTCCGCACGTTTTGCGCCCTTTTTCGGGTCATTTGCTCGCAGTTGGATTGTGACATGTTTTGGCTGCCGTTCGCGGGCTTTTGATTTTTTCGCGGAAATACCTGGATTTTCTCGCCCGCTAGGGTGCTCCGCACGTTTTGCGCCCTTTTTCGGGTCATTTGCTCGCAGTTGGATTGTGACATGTTTTGGCTGCCGTTCGCGGGCTTTTGATTTTTTCGCGGAAATACCTGGATTTTCTCGGCCGCTAGGGTGCTCCGCACGTTTTGCGCCCTTTTTCGGGTCATTTGCTCGCAGTTGGATTGTGACATGTTTTGGCTGCCGTTCGCGGGCTTTTGATTTTTTCGCGGAAATACCTGGATTTTCTCGGCCGCTAGGGTGCTCCGCACGTTTTGCGCCCTTTTTCGGGTCATTTGCTCGCAGTTGGATTGTGACATGTTTTGGCTGCCGTTCGCGGGCTTTTGATTTTTTCGCGGAAATACCTGGATTTTCTCGGCCGCTAGGGTGCTCCGCACGTTTTGCGCCCTTTTTCGGGTCATTTGCTCGCAGTTGGATTGTGACATGTTTTGGCTGCCGTTCGCGGGCTTTTGATTTTTTCGCGGAAATACCTGGATTTTCTCGGCCGCTAGGGTGCTCCGCACGTTTTGCGCCCTTTTTCGGGTCATTTGCTCGCAGTTGGATTGTGACATGTTTTGGCTGCCGTTCGCGGGCTTTTGATTTTTTCGCGGAAATACCTGGATTTTCTCGGCCGCTAGGGTGCTCCGCACGTTTTGCGCCCTTTTTCGGGTCATTTGCTCGCAGTTGGATTGTGACATGTTTTGGCTGCCGTTCGCGGGCTTTTGATTTTTTCGCGGAAATACCTGGATTTTCTCGGCCGCTAGGGTGCTCCGCACGTTTTGCGCCCTTTTTCGGGTCATTTGCTCGCAGTTGGATTGTGACATGTTTTGGCTGCCGTTCGCGGGCTTTTGATTTTTTCGCGGAAATACCTGGATTTTCTCGCCCGCTAGGGTGCTCCGCACGTTTTGCGCCCTTTTTCGGGTCATTTGCTCGCAGTTGGATTGTGACATGTTTTGGCTGCCGTTCGCGGGCTTTTGATTTTTTCGCGGAAATACCTGGATTTTCTCGGCCGCTAGGGTGCTCCGCACGTTTTGCGCCCTTTTTCGGGTCATTTGCTCGCAGTTGGATTGTGACATGTTTTGGCTGCCGTTCGCGGGCTTTTGATTTTTTCGCGGAAATACCTGGATTTTCTCGCCCGCTAGGGTGCTCCGCACGTTTTGCGCCCTTTTTCGGGTCATTTGCTCGCAGTTGGATTGTGACATGTTTTGGCTGCCGTTCGCGGGCTTTTGATTTTTCGCGGAAATACCTGGATTTTCTCGCCGCTAGGGTGCTCCGCACGTTTTGCGCCCTTTTTCGGGTCATTTGCTCGCAGTTGGATTGTGACATGTTTTGGCTGCCGTTCGCGGGCTTTTGATTTTTTCGCGGAAATACCTGGATTTTCTCGGCCGCTAGGGTGCTCCGCACGTTTTGCGCCCTTTTTCGGGTCATTTGCTCGCAGTTGGATTGTGACATGTTTTGGCTGCCGTTCGCGGGCTTTTGATTTTTTCGCGGAAATACCTGGATTTTCTCGGCCGCTAGGGTGCTCCGCACGTTTTGCGCCCTTTTTCGGGTCATTTGCTCGCAGTTGGATTGTGACATGTTTTGGCTGCCGTTCGCGGGCTTTTGATTTTTTCGCGGAAATACCTGGATTTTCTCGCCCGCTAGGGTGCTCCGCACGTTTTGCGCCCTTTTTCGGGTCAAGTACTCTGCGTTGATTGTGACATGTTTTCGGCTGCCGTTCGCGGGCCTTTTGATTTTTTCGCGGAAATACCTGGATTTTCTCGCCCGCTAGGGTGCTCCGCACGTTTTGCGCCTTTTTCGGGTCA
>CAWWDL010000001.1:27500-35649 GCA_963942545.1 Oxycera nigricornis | reverse complement strand
ATTTGCACGTCAGAACTGTTTCGGTCTTCCATCAGGGTTTCCCCTGACTTCAACCTGATCAGGTATAGTTCACCATCTTTCGGGTCACAACATTTATGCTCAAGGTACGCTCCAGTTAGAGGTATCAATAATAAAGACAAATAAATTCATCAATATTAAAATACATAACTGTATGGAACGCCCCGGGATGGATTTTATATTGTATTTTCATAAATATATAATAATCCCATTTTTTAGTTAAGTTAATTACGCCTTTAGGTTTTGAAAATCAATTCAAACCCAATGACTTGCACACATGTTAGACTTCTTGGTCCGTGTTTCAAGACGGGTCCCGAAGGTATCCTAAATCTATAGCATTGTTTATCATATGAACGCATATAATTGAATATATAATACATAGAATATATATTTATTATAACATTTAATAAATGTTTAGCGTTATATTTATATTTGGAAATCTGTCAATCATTTATCCGGTAGCCACAATATCGAAATATTTTAGATTTTATTCATAGACAAAAAATAAATTTTGACTAACGAATAAGCTTTATCTTGTGGTCCTTATGATAAAAATTATATACATAATATGTTTTATTAACAGATAACAATGTCTTTATTATGAAAAAATTGCACACTATTCACACATTATATTTTCACATAATATGCTTCTAATGATGAATTTTTCATATCAGATATTCAGGTTCATCGGGCTTAACCCCTAAGCAGTTTCACGTACTTTTTAACTCTCTATTCAGAGTTCTTTTCAACTTTCCCTCACGGTACTTGTTTGCTATCGGTCTCATGGTTATATTTAGTTTTAGATGGAGTTTACCACCAAATTAGTGCTGCACTATCAAGCAACACGACTCTTAGGAAATATCCTCTAGTAATCATTAATATCACTACGGGCCTGGCACCCTCTATGGGTAAATGGCCTCATTCAAGAAGGACTTGGATTATTAATTTATCATACTAGAATATGGATACTCCATACACTGCATCTTATATTTGTTAAATTAACAAAATAACTCAGTGATGAACTTTTTTCTTTTCGCTCGCCGCTACTAAGAAAATCCTGGTTAGTTTCTTTTCCTTCCCTCATTAATATGCTTAAATTCAGGGAGTAGTCTCATATGAGTTGAGGTTGTTTTAAATTTTTGTTCTGTATTTCATTTGCTTTAAAAATTAAAGCAAAACACACACATTGTATGTGTGTGTACATCTATTGAATTTTTATATAATTGTTTTATTTGATATTCTTGTTATAATATATATAACTTTGATATACTGTTTGAATAAAAAAACATTAAAGTTTTCATTAATTCAATAGATATTCTTAATATTATAGAAAACAATGTATGATTTGTATGTAACAATTCAATATGATTTCTAATAATACATTAAAAGCACCAAAATCTATACATAAGTATAGATTAAGAGCAACCCGGTATCTATAATTTTAGAGATATTCTAACAACCCTCAACCATATGTAGTCCATGCAGCATATATTGGATATATACGTATAGCATGGACTGCAATATGCGTTCAAAATGTCGATGTTCATGTGTCCTGCAGTTCACACGATGACGCGCAGTTTGCTGCGTTCTTCATCGACCCATGAGCCAAGTGATCCTCCGCTTAGGGTAATTTTTTTTTATTCGCTTTTGTGTAAAAAGTTTTCGTTACTCACGTCACATTTTACATTTTCAAAATATTTTATATATATCTGTTACGAATGTCTTGTACCCAAACTAGGTTTGAATAGCTAACTTATATATATATATTTCTTTATTTATTTATTTCTTGTTTAAATTAATAAACGAGTTTTATACTTCTATATATACAAGTGTAACTGATATATTTCAATATTATGTTTTAGTTCTAGGTTCTACTTATTACGCTTAGAGGTGTAAACCTCGTGTTTTGTGAGAAGTACTTGTCGCAATAAAACTTCTACGACTCACATTATTATGCTACAATGTAGCACATTTCTTCTGATAAACGATGTGGTTTCAGGCACCGTGTTACGTCTTTGAAAAAATAATGATGAGCTGTTCATCATATTTTTCTGTTTATTCGCAATTTCTGTGAGAATAATATACGACTCACAAATTTTGTCCCGGAAGGACAGATTGGAGGATTTACTATAACAACGAATGTTATTACCCCGGTGTCTTCAGTTATCCCTGATGTATTCTTTTGAATACGTTTATTTATGTGAGAAGTATTTCTACGACTCACAAATGTGACAAGCATATATTTATTATGCTACAATGTAGCATTTCTCTTTTGACAATCGATGTGCTTTCCTACATCGTGTCTTCATATCCTCCGGAATTTTAAAAAATAATGATGCCTGCCCATCATATTTTTTCTCTTTATCTGCAATTATTTGCAAATATATTTCTTTCCATTTCATTCAATTTCTCAATTAACGCTTTATTGATATGATAATGGATTCATGTGTGTTTTTGATGAAGGTATCATTAATGATCCTTCCGCAGGTTCACCTACGGAAACCTTGTTACGACTTTTACTTCCTCTAAATACTCAAGTTCGGTCAACTTTTGCAAAACAACCGTAACACACGAGGCGTCACAGTGATCACGTCCGGAGACCTCACTAAATAATTCAATCGGTAGTAGCGACGGGCGGTGTGTACAAAGGGCAGGGACGTAATCAATGCGAGTTAATGACTCGCACTTACTGGGAATTCCAGGTTCATGTGAACAGTTTCAGTTCACAATCCCAAGCATGAAAGTGATTCAGCGGTTTACCCGGACCTCTCGGTCTAGGAAATACACGTTGATACTTTCATTGTAGCGCGCGTGCAGCCCAGGACATCTAAGGGCATCACAGACCTGTTATTGCTCAATCTCGTTATTGCTAGACGCAATTTGTCCATTTAAGAAGCTAGTGTCCGTATTGATGGGACAAACAAACAGGTACGGCTCAACTTATACAAACTAATCAAAATAATAGGCACATTGCTGTAACCTAATAAATGACGGCTGTATAAAGTTTCAAACACCATAATCCTGTAAGCATCTATTTAATATATTTGAGTCTCGTTCGTTAGCGGAATTAACCAGACAAATCACTCCACGAACTAAGAACGGCCATGCACCACCACCCATAGATTCGAGAAAGAGCTATCAATCTGTCTTACTCATTTATGTTCGGACCTGGTAAGTTTTCCCGTGTTGAGTCAAATTAAGCCGCAGGCTCCACTCCTGGTGGTGCCCTTCCGTCAATTCCTTTAAGTTTCAGCTTTGCAACCATACTTCCCCCGGAGCCCAAAAGCTTTGGTTTCCCGGGAAGCGACTGAGAGAGCCATAGTAGTAGCTACACCCAATTGCTAGCTGGCATCGTTTATGGTTAGAACTAGGGCGGTATCTGATCGCCTTCGAACCTCTAACTTTCGTTCTTGATTAATGAAAACATCTTTGGCAAATGCTTTCGCTTAAGTTAGTCTTACGACGGTCCAAGAATTTCACCTCTCGCGTCGTAATACTAATGCCCCCAACTGCTTCTATTAATCATTTCCTCTTGATTTAAAAACCAATGAAATAAATCAGAGGTCTTCTTCCACTATTCCATGCACAAAATATTCAGGCATTTGAAGCCTGCTTTAAGCACTCTAATTTGTTCAAAGTAATTGTACCGGCCCACAACAACACTCGGTTAAGAGCACTGAAGCAGGTTTAAATAGGCACTACCATTAATGAAGTTCCGCAGAAACATCATTTATTAATAATTCCACCGATAATACGCTTGCATACAATGGTAATGTACGTACCAAATGATGGTGTACTACCCGTATGAAGCACAGGTTCAACTACGAACGTTTTAACCGCAACAACTTTAATATACGCTATTGGAGCTGGAATTACCGCGGCTGCTGGCACCAGACTTTCCCTCCAATGGGTCCTTGTTAAAGGATTTAAAGTTAACTCATTCCAATTACAGGGCCTCGGATATGAGTCCTGTATTGTTATTTTTCGTCACTACCTCCCCGTGCTGGGATTGGGTAATTTACGCGCCTGCTGCCTTCCTTAGATGTGGTAGCCGTTTCTCAGGCTCCCTCTCCGGAATCGAACCCTGATTCCCCGTTACCCGTTGCAACCATGGTAGTCCAAGATACTACCATCAATAGTTGATAGGGCAGACATTTGAAAGATCTGTCGTCGGTACGAGACCATACGATCTGCAAATTATCCAGAGTTCAACCAATTGTACGATCTGAAAGATCGCTTGGTTTTAGTCTAATAAAAGCACACGTTCCATAAGGTTCGTGTTTATATTGCATGTATTAGCTCTAGAATTACCACAGTTATCCAAGTAACTGTTAATGATCTAAGGAACCATAACTGATATAATGAGCCTTTTGCGGTTTCACTATTAATTCGTGTGTACTTAGACATGCATGGCTTAATCTTTGAGACAAGCATATAACTACTGGCAGGATCAACCAGAATAATGTTTATAAATATTTCCATGCGAAATATTTCATTTTTAATAATTGAATTTCTATTCGAATTATTATCGTTTATCTTTTGTACTGAGAATTACAAGCATAAAATTCTCATTTTGTACCAAGCAAGCATGTTTCTCATGTGTACATCAAGTGTACATCATATAAATTGATGATCTTTGTCTATTTGAGTGTATGATCGATCATTTTGAGAACCCCCATATTCTCATTTTGTATTAGACTTATGTGTACATCAAGTGTACATCATATAAATTGATGATCTTTGTATATTTGAGTGTATAATCGATCATTTTGAGAACCCCTCATATTCTCATTTTGTATTAGACTTATGTGTACATCAAGTGTACATCATATAAATTGATGATCTTTGTTTATTTGAGTGTATGATCGATCATTTTGAGAACCCCCATATTCTCATTTTGTATTAGACATTCATCATAGTGTCGTGTATTTACAAGCATGTTTGCATATTTCTTATATGTACATCAAGTGTACATCATATAAAATGATCTTTGTTTGATGTGTTTGATCATTATATTAGTCTTCTTCTGTTTTTCGGCTTTTATCATTATACACTCTCGGTGTAATAATTGTATATTCATATTAACTATAATATATAGTTAACATATTGCCAAATTTTCCTCAAGATATCGCATAAAAGTGTCAAAAGACAATGAAATTTGATCACATCAGACACATGCCACTAACTACCACCTACTTTTGGATCTTTTGTCCGTAGATGGCCTGTTTGGTTGCTAGAGTCGTGATCTCACCTGGTAGTATGTGAATTTACACACATTATATAGATTTCGTCAAGCCTCACTCGTCACATATAGTGACCAAATGACTTTTATTAATAACATAATAAAAGCATTTACTATTTTGTCTTCATATCGGAGAGCCATATGCTACACTATCTATCACTTCTTATTGTAATTTCATACGGACTCTCCTTTCTCCATGAAAATTTACATTTTTCATATACTTCCATCACTTCACACATGCATCGCATACTGTGACCCATCATTTCCTTCAACTCTTATCAACATCTAATATTAAATGCCACTTTCGACCTGCCAATGCACCGAAAACATCAACAAAATCTTTCATTTCACACCTCTCCATATGAACCCATTCATTTTTGTTAATAATCATTAGATGTTAATGAAATTCGGTTTGTGCCTCTTCAAGGCAACCACTATCCCTTATAGTACTTTCGTACCAAAAACCCTGACTGAGTAAATTATCTACTAAGCTTTTCATTAATTATTGATAAACTCAGGTCGCATGTTTTGTATGGAGCTTAGTAGATCCAATGAAAATCAAAGTGTATGAGCTTAGTAGCGCCGTGTATTTTGTA
Source organism: Oxycera nigricornis (assembly GCA_963942545.1). NCBI lineage: Eukaryota > Metazoa > Arthropoda > Insecta > Diptera > Stratiomyidae > Oxycera > Oxycera nigricornis. The sequence continues at coordinate 29,793 of CAWWDL010000001.1, read as the reverse complement.
TTAGGATCTAATGAAAATCGGATGTATGGAGCATAGTAGCGCCGTGTATTTTCCATTAGGATCTAATGAAAATCAAAGTGTATGAGCTTAGTAGCGGCGTGTATTTTCCATTAGGATCTAATGAAAATCGGATGTATGGAGCTTAGTAGCGCCGTGTATTTTCCATTAGGATCTAATGAAAATCGGATGTATGGAGCATAGTAGCGCCGTGTATTTTCCATTAGGATCTAATGAAAATCGGATGTATGGAGCTTAGTAGCGCCGTGTATTTTCCATTAGGATCTAATGAAAATCGGATGTATGGAGCATAGTAGCGCCGTGTATTTTCCATTAGGATCTAATGAAAATCGGATGTATGGAGCATAGTAGCGCCGTGTATTTTCCATTAGGATCTAATGAAAATCGGATGTATGGAGCATAGTAGCGCCGTGTTTTTTCCATTAGGATCTAATGAAAATCAAAGTGTATGAGCTTAGTAGCGCCGTGTATTTTGCATTAGGATCTAATGAAAATCGGATGTATGGAGCTTAGTAGCGCCGTGTATTTTCCATTAGGATCTAATGAAAATCGGATGTATGGAGCTTAGTAGCGCCGTGTATTTTCCATTAGGATCTAATGAAAATCGGATGTATGGAGCATAGTAGCGCCGTGTATTTTCCATTAGGATCTAATGAAAATCGGATGTATGGAGCATAGTAGCGCCGTGTTTTTTCCATTAGGATCTAATGAAAATCAAAGTGTATGAGCTTAGTAGCGCCGTGTATTTTGCATTAGGATCTAATGAAAATCGGATGTATGGAGCTTAGTAGCGCCGAGTATTTTGCATTAGGATCTAATGAAAATCGGATGTATGGAGCTTAGTAGCGCCGTGTATTTTCCATTAGGATCTAATGAAAATCGGATGTATGGAGCATAGTAGCGCCGTGTATTTTCCATTAGGATCTAATGAAAATCAGATGTATGGAGCATAGTAGCGCCGTGTATTTTCCATTAGGATCTAATGAAAATCGGATGTATGGAGCTTAGTAGCGCCGTGTATTTTCCATTAGGATCTAATGAAAATCGGATGTATGGAGCATAGTAGCGCCGTGTATTTTCCATTAGGATCTAATGAAAATCGGATGTATGGAGCATAGTAGCGCCGTGTATTTTCCATTAGGATCTAATGAAAATCGGATGTATGGAGCATAGTAGCGCCGTGTATTTTCCATTAGGATCTAATGAAAATCAAAGTGTATGAGCTTAGTAGCGGCGTGTATTTTCCATTAGGATCTAATGAAAATCGGATGTATGGAGCATAGTAGCGCCGTGTATTTTCCATTAGGATCTAATGAAAATCAGATGTATGGAGCATAGTAGCGCCGTGTATTTTCCATTAGGATCTAATGAAAATCGGATGTATGGAGCATAGTAGCGCCGTGTTTTTTCCATTAGGATCTAATGAAAATCAAAGTGTATGAGCTTAGTAGCGCCGTGTATTTTGCATTAGGATCTAATGAAAATCGGATGTATGGAGCTTAGTAGCGCCGTGTATTTTCCATTAGGATCTAATGAAAATCGGATGTATGGAGCTTAGTAGCGCCGTGTATTTTCCATTAGGATCTAATGAAAATCGGATGTATGGAGCATAGTAGCGCCGTGTATTTTCCATTAGGATCTAATGAAAATCGGATGTATGGAGCTTAGTAGCGCCGTGTATTTTCCATTAGGATCTAGTGAAAATCGGATGTATGGAGCTTAGTGCGGGCATGTGTTTTTGAGTCAAGCCCTTCGAAAGTCCATTTCTTTTGTATGGAACGTGTTCATAATTTGTGGTTTTCATTTGAAAATCGGTTTTATACCGCTCTATCAGCATGTTTTGAAATTTTTCATTAGGATCTAATGAGGCCCACACCTCTCTCGTATGGAGGTACGTGGGAATTTGTGTCGTTTTCCATTAGGTTCTAATAGAACTTGCACCGCTCGTATGGAGCTTAGTGCGGGCATGTGTTTTTGAGTCAAGCCCTTCGAAAGTCCATTTCTTTTATATGGAACGTGTTCATAATTTGTGGTTTTCATTTGAAAATCGGTTTTATACCGCTCTATCAGCATGTTTTGAAATTTTTCATTAGGATCTAATGAGGCCCACACCTCTCTCGTATGGAGGTACGTGGGAATTTGTGTCGTTTTCCATTAGGTTCTAATAGAACTTGCACCGCTCGTATGGAGCTTAGTGCGGGCATGTGTTTTTGAGTCAAGCCCTTCGAAAGTCCATTTCTTTTGTATGGAACGTGTTCATAATTTGTGGTTTTCA
>CAWWDL010000001.1:10000-17500 GCA_963942545.1 Oxycera nigricornis | reverse complement strand
TTAGTAGCGCCGTGTATTTTGCATTAGGATCTAATGAAAATCGGATGTATGGAGCTTAGTAGCGCCGTGTATTTTCCATTAGGATCTAATGAAAATCGGATGTATGGAGCATAGTAGCGCCGTGTATTTTCCATTAGGATCTAATGAAAATCGGATGTATGGAGCATAGTAGCGCCGTGTATTTTCCATTAGGATCTAATGAAAATCGGATGTATGGAGCATAGTAGCGCCGTGTATTTTCCATTAGGATCTAATGAAAATCGGATGTATGGAGCATAGTAGCGCCGTGTATTTTCCATTAGGATCTAATGAAAATCGGATGTATGGAGCTTAGTAGCGCCGTGTATTTTCCATTAGGATCTAATGAAAATCGGATGTATGGAGCATAGTAGCGCCGTGTATTTTCCATTAGGATCTAATGAAAATCAAAGTGTATGAGCTTAGTAGCGGCGTGTATTTTCCATTAGGATCTAATGAAAATCGGATGTATGGAGCTTAGTAGCGCCGTGTATTTTCCATTAGGATCTAATGAAAATCGGATGTATGGAGCATAGTAGCGCCGTGTATTTTCCATTAGGATCTAATGAAAATCGGATGTATGGAGCTTAGTAGCGCCGTGTATTTTCCATTAGGATCTAATGAAAATCGGATGTATGGAGCATAGTAGCGCCGTGTATTTTCCATTAGGATCTAATGAAAATCGGATGTATGGAGCATAGTAGCGCCGTGTATTTTCCATTAGGATCTAATGAAAATCGGATGTATGGAGCATAGTAGCGCCGTGTTTTTTCCATTAGGATCTAATGAAAATCAAAGTGTATGAGCTTAGTAGCGCCGTGTATTTTGCATTAGGATCTAATGAAAATCGGATGTATGGAGCTTAGTAGCGCCGTGTATTTTCCATTAGGATCTAATGAAAATCGGATGTATGGAGCTTAGTAGCGCCGTGTATTTTCCATTAGGATCTAATGAAAATCGGATGTATGGAGCATAGTAGCGCCGTGTATTTTCCATTAGGATCTAATGAAAATCGGATGTATGGAGCATAGTAGCGCCGTGTATTTTCCATTAGGATCTAATGAAAATCAAAGTGTATGAGCTTAGTAGCGGCGTGTATTTTCCATTAGGATCTAATGAAAATCGGATGTATGGAGCTTAGTAGCGCCGTGTATTTTCCATTAGGATCTAATGAAAATCGGATGTATGGAGCATAGTAGCGCCGTGTATTTTCCATTAGGATCTAATGAAAATCGGATGTATGGAGCTTAGTAGCGCCGTGTATTTTCCATTAGGATCTAATGAAAATCGGATGTATGGAGCATAGTAGCGCCGTGTATTTTCCATTAGGATCTAATGAAAATCGGATGTATGGAGCATAGTAGCGCCGTGTATTTTCCATTAGGATCTAATGAAAATCGGATGTATGGAGCATAGTAGCGCCGTGTTTTTTCCATTAGGATCTAATGAAAATCAAAGTGTATGAGCTTAGTAGCGCCGTGTATTTTGCATTAGGATCTAATGAAAATCGGATGTATGGAGCTTAGTAGCGCCGTGTATTTTCCATTAGGATCTAATGAAAATCGGATGTATGGAGCTTAGTAGCGCCGTGTATTTTCCATTAGGATCTAATGAAAATCGGATGTATGGAGCATAGTAGCGCCGTGTATTTTCCATTAGGATCTAATGAAAATCGGATGTATGGAGCATAGTAGCGCCGTGTTTTTTCCATTAGGATCTAATGAAAATCAAAGTGTATGAGCTTAGTAGCGCCGTGTATTTTGCATTAGGATCTAATGAAAATCGGATGTATGGAGCTTAGTAGCGCCGTGTATTTTGCATTAGGATCTAATGAAAATCGGATGTATGGAGCTTAGTAGCGCCGTGTATTTTCCATTAGGATCTAATGAAAATCGGATGTATGGAGCATAGTAGCGCCGTGTATTTTCCATTAGGATCTAATGAAAATCAGATGTATGGAGCATAGTAGCGCCGTGTATTTTCCATTAGGATCTAATGAAAATCGGATGTATGGAGCTTAGTAGCGCCGTGTATTTTCCATTAGGATCTAATGAAAATCGGATGTATGGAGCATAGTAGCGCCGTGTATTTTCCATTAGGATCTAATGAAAATCGGATGTATGGAGCATAGTAGCGCCGTGTATTTTCCATTAGGATCTAATGAAAATCGGATGTATGGAGCATAGTAGCGCCGTGTATTTTCCATTAGGATCTAATGAAAATCAAAGTGTATGAGCTTAGTAGCGGCGTGTATTTTCCATTAGGATCTAATGAAAATCGGATGTATGGAGCATAGTAGCGCCGTGTATTTTCCATTAGGATCTAATGAAAATCAGATGTATGGAGCATAGTAGCGCCGTGTATTTTCCATTAGGATCTAATGAAAATCGGATGTATGGAGCATAGTAGCGCCGTGTTTTTTCCATTAGGATCTAATGAAAATCAAAGTGTATGAGCTTAGTAGCGGCGTGTATTTTCCATTAGGATCTAATGAAAATCGGATGTATGGAGCATAGTAGCGCCGTGTATTTTCCATTAGGATCTAATGAAAATCAGATGTATGGAGCTTAGTAGCGCCGTGTATTTTCCATTAGGATCTAATGAAAATCGGATGTATGGAGCATAGTAGCGCCGTGTATTTTCCATTAGGATCTAATGAAAATCGGATGTATGGAGCTTAGTAGCGCCGTGTATTTTCCATTAGGATCTAGTGAAAATCGGATGTATGGAGCTTAGTAGCGCCGTGTATTTTCCATTAGGATCTAATGAAAATCGGATGTATGGAGCATAGTAGCGCCGTGTATTTTCCATTAGGATCTAATGAAAATCGGATGTATGGAGCATAGTAGCGCCGTGTATTTTCCATTAGGATCTAATGAAAATCGGATGTATGGAGCATAGTAGCGCCGTGTTTTTTCGATTAGGATCTAATGAAAATCAAAGTGTATGAGCTTAGTAGCGGCGTGTATTTTCCATTAGGATCTAATGAAAATCGGATGTATGGAGCATAGTAGCGCCGTGTATTTTCCATTAGGATCTAATGAAAATCGGATGTATGGAGCATAGTAGCGCCGTGTATTTTCCATTAGGATCTAATGAAAATCAGATGTATGGAGCATAGTAGCGCCGTGTATTTTCCATTAGGATCTAATGAAAATCGGATGTATGGAGCTTAGTAGCGCCGTGTATTTTCCATTAGGATCTAATGAAAATCGGATGTATGGAGCATAGTAGCGCCGTGTATTTTCCATTAGGATCTAATGAAAATCGGATGTATGGAGCATAGTAGCGCCGTGTATTTTCCATTAGGATCTAATGAAAATCGGATGTATGGAGCATAGTAGCGCCGTGTATTTTCCATTAGGATCTAATGAAAATCAAAGTGTATGAGCTTAGTAGCGGCGTGTATTTTCCATTAGGATCTAATGAAAATCGGATGTATGGAGCATAGTAGCGCCGTGTATTTTCCATTAGGATCTAATGAAAATCAGATGTATGGAGCATAGTAGCGCCGTGTATTTTCCATTAGGATCTAATGAAAATCGGATGTATGGAGCATAGTAGCGCCGTGTTTTTTCCATTAGGATCTAATGAAAATCAAAGTGTATGAGCTTAGTAGCGGCGTGTATTTTCCATTAGGATCTAATGAAAATCGGATGTATGGAGCATAGAAGCGCTGTGTATTTTCCATTAGGATCTAATGAAAATCAAAGTGTATGAGCTTAGTAGCGCCGTGTATTTTGCATTAGGATCTAATGAAAATCGGATGTATGGAGCTTAGTAGCGCCGTGTATTTTCCATTAGGATCTAATGAAAATCGGATGTATGGAGCATAGTAGCGCCGTGTATTTTCCATTAGGATCTAATGAAAATCGGATGTATGGAGCATAGTAGCGCCGTGTATTTTCCATTAGGATCTAATGAAAATCGGATGTATGGAGCATAGTAGCGCCGTGTATTTTCCATTAGGATCTAATGAAAATCGGATGTATGGAGCATAGTAGCGCCGTGTATTTTCCATTAGGATCTAATGAAAATCGGATGTATGGAGCTTAGTAGCGCCGTGTATTTTCCATTAGGATCTAATGAAAATCGGATGTATGGAGCATAGTAGCGCCGTGTATTTTCCATTAGGATCTAATGAAAATCAAAGTGTATGAGCTTAGTAGCGGCGTGTATTTTCCATTAGGATCTAATGAAAATCGGATGTATGGAGCTTAGTAGCGCCGTGTATTTTCCATTAGGATCTAATGAAAATCGGATGTATGGAGCATAGTAGCGCCGTGTATTTTCCATTAGGATCTAATGAAAATCGGATGTATGGAGCTTAGTAGCGCCGTGTATTTTCCATTAGGATCTAATGAAAATCGGATGTATGGAGCATAGTAGCGCCGTGTATTTTCCATTAGGATCTAATGAAAATCGGATGTATGGAGCATAGTAGCGCCGTGTATTTTCCATTAGGATCTAATGAAAATCGGATGTATGGAGCATAGTAGCGCCGTGTATTTTCCATTAGGATCTAATGAAAATCAAAGTGTATGAGCTTAGTAGCGGCGTGTATTTTCCATTAGGATCTAATGAAAATCGGATGTATGGAGCATAGTAGCGCCGTGTATTTTCCATTAGGATCTAATGAAAATCAGATGTATGGAGCATAGTAGCGCCGTGTATTTTCCATTAGGATCTAATGAAAATCGGATGTATGGAGCATAGTAGCGCCGTGTTTTTTCCATTAGGATCTAATGAAAATCAAAGTGTATGAGCTTAGTAGCGGCGTGTATTTTCCATTAGGATCTAATGAAAATCGGATGTATGGAGCATAGAAGCGCTGTGTATTTTCCATTAGGATCTAATGAAAATCAAAGTGTATGAGCTTAGTAGCGCCGTGTATTTTGCATTAGGATCTAATGAAAATCGGATGTATGGAGCTTAGTAGCGCCGTGTATTTTCCATTAGGATCTAATGAAAATCGGATGTATGGAGCATAGTAGCGCCGTGTATTTTCCATTAGGATCTAATGAAAATCGGATGTATGGAGCATAGTAGCGCCGTGTATTTTCCATTAGGATCTAATGAAAATCGGATGTATGGAGCATAGTAGCGCCGTGTATTTTCCATTAGGATCTAATGAAAATCGGATGTATGGAGCATAGTAGCGCCGTGTATTTTCCATTAGGATCTAATGAAAATCGGATGTATGGAGCTTAGTAGCGCCGTGTATTTTCCATTAGGATCTAATGAAAATCGGATGTATGGAGCATAGTAGCGCCGTGTATTTTCCATTAGGATCTAATGAAAATCAAAGTGTATGAGCTTAGTAGCGGCGTGTATTTTCCATTAGGATCTAATGAAAATCGGATGTATGGAGCTTAGTAGCGCCGTGTATTTTCCATTAGGATCTAATGAAAATCGGATGTATGGAGCATAGTAGCGCCGTGTATTTTCCATTAGGATCTAATGAAAATCGGATGTATGGAGCTTAGTAGCGCCGTGTATTTTCCATTAGGATCTAATGAAAATCGGATGTATGGAGCATAGTAGCGCCGTGTATTTTCCATTAGGATCTAATGAAAATCGGATGTATGGAGCATAGTAGCGCCGTGTATTTTCCATTAGGATCTAATGAAAATCGGATGTATGGAGCATAGTAGCGCCGTGTTTTTTCCATTAGGATCTAATGAAAATCAAAGTGTATGAGCTTAGTAGCGCCGTGTATTTTGCATTAGGATCTAATGAAAATCGGATGTATGGAGCTTAGTAGCGCCGTGTATTTTCCATTAGGATCTAATGAAAATCGGATGTATGGAGCTTAGTAGCGCCGTGTATTTTCCATTAGGATCTAATGAAAATCGGATGTATGGAGCATAGTAGCGCCGTGTATTTTCCATTAGGATCTAATGAAAATCGGATGTATGGAGCATAGTAGCGCCGTGTTTTTTCCATTAGGATCTAATGAAAATCAAAGTGTATGAGCTTAGTAGCGCCGTGTATTTTGCATTAGGATCTAATGAAAATCGGATGTATGGAGCTTAGTAGCGCCGTGTATTTTGCATTAGGATCTAATGAAAATCGGATGTATGGAGCTTAGTAGCGCCGTGTATTTTCCATTAGGATCTAATGAAAATCGGATGTATGGAGCATAGTAGCGCCGTGTATTTTCCATTAGGATCTAATGAAAATCAGATGTATGGAGCATAGTAGCGCCGTGTATTTTCCATTAGGATCTAATGAAAATCGGATGTATGGAGCTTAGTAGCGCCGTGTATTTTCCATTAGGATCTAATGAAAATCGGATGTATGGAGCATAGTAGCGCCGTGTATTTTCCATTAGGATCTAATGAAAATCGGATGTATGGAGCATAGTAGCGCCGTGTATTTTCCATTAGGATCTAATGAAAATCGGATGTATGGAGCATAGTAGCGCCGTGTATTTTCCATTAGGATCTAATGAAAATCAAAGTGTATGAGCTTAGTAGCGGCGTGTATTTTCCATTAGGATCTAATGAAAATCGGATGTATGGAGCATAGTAGCGCCGTGTATTTTCCATTAGGATCTAATGAAAATCAGATGTATGGAGCATAGTAGCGCCGTGTATTTTCCATTAGGATCTAATGAAAATCGGATGTATGGAGCATAGTAGCGCCGTGTTTTTTCCATTAGGATCTAATGAAAATCAAAGTGTATGAGCTTAGTAGCGCCGTGTATTTTGCATTAGGATCTAATGAAAATCGGATGTATGGAGCTTAGTAGCGCCGTGTATTTTCCATTAGGATCTAATGAAAATCGGATGTATGGAGCTTAGTAGCGCCGTGTATTTTCCATTAGGATCTAATGAAAATCGGATGTATGGAGCATAGTAGCGCCGTGTATTTTCCATTAGGATCTAATGAAAATCGGATGTATGGAGCTTAGTAGCGCCGTGTATTTTCCATTAGGATCTAGTGAAAATCGGATGTATGGAGCTTAGTAGCGCCGTGTATTTTCCATTAGGATCTAATGAAAATCGGATGTATGGAGCATAGTAGCGCCGTGTATTTTCCATTAGGATCTAATGAAAATCGGATGTATGGAGCATAGTAGCGCCGTGTATTTTCCATTAGGATCTAATGAAAATCGGATGTATGGAGCATAGTAGCGCCGTGTATTTTCCATTAGGATCTAATGAAAATCAAAGTGTATGAGCTTAGTAGCGGCGTGTATTTTCCATTAGGATCTAATGAAAATCGGATGTATGGAGCATAGTAGCGCCGTGTATTTTCCATTAGGATCTAATGAAAATCAGATGTATGGAGCATAGTAGCGCCGTGTATTTTCCATTAGGATCTAATGAAAATCGGATGTATGGAGCATAGTAGCGCCGTGTTTTTTCCATTAGGATCTAATGAAAATCAAAGTGTATGAGCTTAGTAGCGCCGTGTATTTTGCATTAGGATCTAATGAAAATCGGATGTATGGAGCTTAGTAGCGCCGTGTATTTT
>CAWWDL010000001.1:0-2500 GCA_963942545.1 Oxycera nigricornis | reverse complement strand
AGCTTTGCAACCATACTTCCCCCGGAGCCCAAAAGCTTTGGTTTCCCGGGAAGCGACTGAGAGAGCCATAGTAGTAGCTACACCCAATTGCTAGCTGGCATCGTTTATGGTTAGAACTAGGGCGGTATCTGATCGCCTTCGAACCTCTAACTTTCGTTCTTGATTAATGAAAACATCTTTGGCAAATGCTTTCGCTTAAGTTAGTCTTACGACGGTCCAAGAATTTCACCTCTCGCGTCGTAATACTAATGCCCCCAACTGCTTCTATTAATCATTTCCTCTTGATTTAAAAACCAATGAAATAAATCAGAGGTCTTCTTCCACTATTCCATGCACAAAATATTCAGGCATTTGAAGCCTGCTTTAAGCACTCTAATTTGTTCAAAGTAATTGTACCGGCCCACAACAACACTCGGTTAAGAGCACTGAAGCAGGTTTAAATAGGCACTACCATTAATGAAGTTCCGCAGAAACATCATTTATTAATAATTCCACCGATAATACGCTTGCATACAATGGTAATGTACGTACCAAATGATGGTGTACTACCCGTATGAAGCACAGGTTCAACTACGAACGTTTTAACCGCAACAACTTTAATATACGCTATTGGAGCTGGAATTACCGCGGCTGCTGGCACCAGACTTTCCCTCCAATGGGTCCTTGTTAAAGGATTTAAAGTTAACTCATTCCAATTACAGGGCCTCGGATATGAGTCCTGTATTGTTATTTTTCGTCACTACCTCCCCGTGCTGGGATTGGGTAATTTACGCGCCTGCTGCCTTCCTTAGATGTGGTAGCCGTTTCTCAGGCTCCCTCTCCGGAATCGAACCCTGATTCCCCGTTACCCGTTGCAACCATGGTAGTCCAAGATACTACCATCAATAGTTGATAGGGCAGACATTTGAAAGATCTGTCGTCGGTACGAGACCATACGATCTGCAAATTATCCAGAGTTCAACCAATTGTACGATCTGAAAGATCGCTTGGTTTTAGTCTAATAAAAGCACACGTTCCATAAGGTTCGTGTTTATATTGCATGTATTAGCTCTAGAATTACCACAGTTATCCAAGTAACTGTTAATGATCTAAGGAACCATAACTGATATAATGAGCCTTTTGCGGTTTCACTATTAATTCGTGTGTACTTAGACATGCATGGCTTAATCTTTGAGACAAGCATATAACTACTGGCAGGATCAACCAGAATAATGTTTATAAATATTTCCATGCGAAATATTTCATTTTTAATAATTGAATTTCTATTCGAATTATTATCGTTTATCTTTTGTACTGAGAATTACAAGCATAAAATTCTCATTTTGTACCAAGCAAGCATGTTTCTCATGTGTACATCAAGTGTACATCATATAAATTGATGATCTTTGTCTATTTGAGTGTATGATCGATCATTTTGAGAACCCCCATATTCTCATTTTGTATTAGACTTATGTGTACATCAAGTGTACATCATATAAATTGATGATCTTTGTATATTTGAGTGTATAATCGATCATTTTGAGAACCCCTCATATTCTCATTTTGTATTAGACTTATGTGTACATCAAGTGTACATCATATAAATTGATGATCTTTGTTTATTTGAGTGTATGATCGATCATTTTGAGAACCCCCATATTCTCATTTTGTATTAGACATTCATCATAGTGTCGTGTATTTACAAGCATGTTTGCATATTTCTTATATGTACATCAAGTGTACATCATATAAAATGATCTTTGTTTGATGTGTTTGATCATTATATTAGTCTTCTTCTGTTTTTCGGCTTTTATCATTATACACTCTCGGTGTAATAATTGTATATTCATATTAACTATAATATATAGTTAACATATTGCCAAATTTTCCTCAAGATATCGCATAAAAGTGTCAAAAGACAATGAAATTTGATCACATCAGACACATGCCACTAACTACCACCTACTTTTGGATCTTTTGTCCGTAGATGGCCTGTTTGGTTGCTAGAGTCGTGATCTCACCTGGTAGTATGTGAATTTACACACATTATATAGATTTCGTCAAGCCTCACTCGTCACATATAGTGACCAAATGACTTTTATTAATAACATAATAAAAGCATTTACTATTTTGTCTTCATATCGGAGAGCCATATGCTACACTATCTATCACTTCTTATTGTAATTTCATACGGACTCTCCTTTCTCCATGAAAATTTACATTTTTCATATACTTCCATCACTTCACACATGCATCGCATACTGTGACCCATCATTTCCTTCAACTCTTATCAACATCTAATATTAAATGCCACTTTCGACCTGCCAATGCACCGAAAACATCAACAAAATCTTTCATTTCACACCTCTCCATATGAACCCATTCATTTTTGTTAATAATCATTAGATGTTAATGAAATTCGGTTTGTGCCTCTTCAAGGCAACCACTATCCCTTATAGTACTTTCGTACCAAAAACCCTGACTGAGTAAATTATCTACTAAGCTTTTCATTAATTTATTT